>NPHW01002818.1:0-45404 GCA_002240705.1 Elaphomyces granulatus
ATTATTTTCCCATCATTTATCTATTACATTTTGAATGAAAGATTCAGGATTACATGTGGTTGTAGTGAGAAGACTTGTTGCGAAAATGGTGGGTGTTTCCCCCCGGTTAAAGATGACCCCAACCATATGTGTGCGTTGTAATCACCTCAAGAACACAGCATGCTGCTAATCTCGGATTTGGCATCTCCCACAGGTATGACTTTTAGGTAAGTGGCACCTATAGGACTAAGGTGTCTTTAGTTAAATCTATAGTTAAGTTGGATACCTAAAGTCGGGAATGTTGCCTAATATGGGGTAGGCTGTTGTGTCGCATGAAGGCCAAAAAAGGCCGTGGATTCAGATGAGTCACAAATCGTAGGGGCGAGGTTCGCACTTTGCAACAGTTACAGGTTTTTCCCGCACTTTTGTTTTGTATGGTGCCCTTTAAGATGCGAGCAAAAGTGTGCAGTTTAAAAGTGCAAGCCGAACGGATTTCAAAAAGTGTGCATTTCAAAGGTGCACACTTTTTTTATTGGTGGTGCACTTCAAAGTGCGGGACGTTGCCGAACGGACCAAGATACCTATAGTAAAAAAAAAAAAAACATGTCAAAAAGAGAGCCTGCAAGAGATACATGTAAAGATGCGTTATGGCAAGCCCACCGCGTGCAATGCAAATTGAGGCCCGCGCCTGATGGATGTACGGGCATTCGCCTATAGACCGCAATCAAGAGCTTCAATCCTTTGACTCTCTTGATCCATCGTTTCCGCTTAGAGCTATGTATTATTATGCGATTGCTTGGTGGGTTGGTACCTCGTCGAGGATGTCTGGAGGAAGGGTCTGTGCATCGATAACTAATCTCTATCATCATAGCTTTTGAGCAGACGTTGAACTCTGCATCATGATGATGCATCACCCTGTCAATTGGACGGTCGCTGACTATGTATCATCATACTTTTATTGATGAATCATCTGTAGTGAGTTTTGTAGCAGAAGGATGGTTTGTCAGCCCCCCATTTTTTTTGGTTTTTTTTTGTATGATAATATCATATTAGTTAGAAGGGCGCGAGACTAGGCGTCCAAGAGATTAGAGCCGCGCGGCCGAGCCGTCTCGACCCTTATCATAGCATAATAATAACCAACTAATAATGAAAAACTTCAAAAAAAAAGGGTCCACTCGGTCGATCAGCGCCGAATACAGACGGTGCGGGTTAGACTTTATGTGGAAATGGAACAAGAGATTACAGGATTTTATAGTAATCAGATTGGGATATATAGCACGAGGATGAAGACAAAGAACAGACCGATGATCTGAAAGGTCGAAGTTGATAACTGGTCTCATATGATAACAAACAAAGGTCTTGGGTTGCTTTCTCACGACAAGACAGAGAAGCGGTTGCACAGGGTCTGTCTCTGCCCGATTGCAAGAGCAAGGACTTGCCTTCGACATGGGAGAGTGGGAGTTTTATTAATAAAATACCAACTGCAATCAATAAGATTGAACTGCAAAAGCGAAAACGCACTGAGGCACGTGACTTGAGCGTCATGTTGATCTTCTGCTAGCGTAGTCCCCTGACTACTGCTAGCGCTCCCCACCATTCCACCGCCTACTGTTAACACCCTAGCGTCTTGGCTACCTCCTGAATCTAGAGACGGACCTGCCGATCTTATCATAGGGTTAGCCCTCGACGGTCACTGATCTAACTTCCCTTGTGGACCTTCCCTACATAGAAAGGCCTGCAGCCGCCTGCTGTCTGGTCCCAAGGGTTAAGTCCAGCCCTGAGGCCCATCTGTAACCATGGATCCAAGAGCGCATGTTTGCTCTATACATATGCAGAACATCTTCCGAGGTCAACAGCAGTTCCTTATTTACCATGCAGTCAGCAGCAGTTAGGGTAAACGGCGGTGTGATCCCAGTGCTTCCGCCGAAGACAAATCCTCGAGTCTGCCCCGGGGTGTTACTTATTATTATGATTATACTTTGTTATTATCATAATATTTTGAGTATGTACACTGTTCACCTCGCTTACATATTTATAGAAATAAATAAATTAAAATAATTGCACCAAGGCCAGCCAAGTCCTGAGAATGGGCTGCGTGTATACGTGTGTATGTATTATTAAAGATGAGTATTATATGTATTATTACGCAGGAGAGAGGTGATAGAGTGCACCGAACAGGGTGCCACCTGCAGTAGCGTACCCTATCATGCCGTAGATTCCCACCTTGAAGCTTGAAGTCCTCCGTAGAAGGTCGGGCCTTTCTTGAGACGTATTCTGTTATAACTTCTGTTTGGCCACTATTATTGTAAACACAACCGTTAACTTAAAACATGGAAAATTCTCTCTGCGTACGGCTCGAAATCCGAAAGGCCTGACTGAATCTCACCTAACATTTTACCAGGATCGAATCTCTTGGACAGGGTCTCGCAAGGAACAGTTGACTAGTGACTCGATACTAGTAACTAGCTCTTATCCAGTTCAAACAATTAAACCCCACACCACGCCACATCCGAATTAGCCTATCAAAAATTCCTACATATGTAGTTATGGACTGAATCAGACTGATTGATCTTCGAGACTCCGAATCGAGAGGGATTTATTGTTCACTTTTAGACTGACTATGTGCGCTGTAGTGTATACATGCCCAAAGTGGTTTGCCTCTGTACAACCAAGAATTCTTTCGGGCCTCAGCGACCAGCTATTGTCATGCAACACGGCCTCAACCAATCCAAAGCGTAGGTAATGATGGATTGTCTGTCGTCGCATCCGGAGGACATCAATACAATACATCAATAATGGGAGCTTGTACAACAAGAGGGGATAATAAATCCCCTCTATTCACACATTTCACAGCCATTAGTTTCGTCTGGGAAGCCATCTTTGGATGGAAGATTTGAAATTAATCTTTGACCTGTGTTACTAAAAAATATGTGAAAGGTTCCCCGGACTGTAAAATACTTTCGATCACCTACATAGTATGACATCTATTTTCTCTTCAATTCCTCTTCATTATTCTTATTGAAATTTGTTGCCAACGCTGTTTCTCGTTTTCTTTTGCTTTTTCTTTTTCCCTTTTCACCAATCTCTTTTCACATCCTACATAACGTGCATTACAGTACTATTTATGGAAGCATCCTTCGAGCTCTTGCATTAAACGGGGGTAGTGCATTCTGACGTCAAATTAAATAATTATTATAATAATCGACCAACCAGGCATTAGGCTTTAGAGAGGCTTGGAAAATAACTTAGTAATTTACGGTAATAAGCCCTTGTGATTCGCTAGGCAGTGACTTAATCTGTATTGATACTTGGCATGGTTACCGATTGTTTGACATAGATTCACCAATAATAATTACGCTCTAACATGCCAGGAATACCCCCTCTTATCTTCTTCCAATAAAAATACGCCCATCGCCATATATCATATATATAAAAAAAAAGAAATTCAAAGATGAGGGGTATTATTCACCACCATTCCCACGTGCCAATTGAATCCCGACATGGGATTCAGAATATCATACAAGCATCATGTCGACCTTGACGAGATTTCAAACTAACACAAGATAATAATTCAAATCAAAGGGCATGTTGTGCATGTGATTCATGCGCATCTGTCAATAAATGTACTGTATGATATATTAACAAAATCGGCTGCCAATAGTAGTACATGGAGGATACCAACTGCCTCATCACAATGTGGTGATCGAAAAATCCTGCTTTTCCACCAAACATATATTCCATGGAGGAGTAATTATGGGATATATCAGAATTGACCTCTGCTCTTTAGCAACAAGTTCTTGTATGTATTGTGCTGTACATGGACTTATATATGTGCTTCTTGGCTCTGCAATCCACCAAATAAATAGTGAAAATAAACTTCTGTTGTGCAAGGGAACCGGCCTCACTTCAGATCGTATGTACGTCAGTTCTGGGTGGACTCCGAAGTTTTCCAAGTACAGTAAGTTAGTTAAACCCCACGGCCTTGTCCCGTCACCAGTGGTAGAGTAGTGTTCTCTTTCTTTGATAATAATGATGAAGCTTAACGTTACCGCGGGGATTAATGCATGTATACGGAGTACAGTGCATATTATTTTCTACATGAGTTGGAGAGGATGGTTGAACTGGACCAATAACTAACATCCAAACACTCTCAAGTTTTTTTTTTTTTTGGATTGCGTGCTAGGTAGGCTGGGTGCTCTTCCCCGAGACCTCTAGAGCTATCAAATGGCTTGGCAATTCCTAGCTAAATAATTTCTAGGTTGTTCAAGTTATCTTTTGGATAATAGCATCGCCTATAGTTAACCCGCTCTATTTTCAACCCGACTCCACCGACTAGAGTAGAGTACAGAGTTCAGTAGTGGTGGACTTTCGTAGTTCTCCACTCATCCTGCCGTGATGTGCGCAATAATGAAGAAACTATGAGAATACGGAGAAAGGTGTCTGTTCCACCATCCAAGGCGAGGGAGTGAAAAATCTTCCATATCATAGGTCGCCACCCAAATGGTAGCGCAAGAGATTGTGTACTGTACAAATGTGCACAATTTTATTAACTATCCGTTGATGAATGGAGGTTTCTGACATCTCTCAATAGTCTGATGAATAGACTGGTCTGTTTGTCATCGTTGGCATCGTAGAGCAATGATTAATAAATAGGTGAAGAGGGAGGGCGAAGAAAAAGCTTGAGGCTATCTTATGTCCATTCAAACAATAATCAGACGAAGCAGCAGCTCGTCAGCAGAGCTCTTACCATTTCTGTAGCACGAAGAAAGAGAGGCACTTGTTTGACATGAGTGACAGGGCTGCATGGGGAGAGCTCTAACCCGTATAGAACTATGACTGCCGCAACGAGTTAAAGCACTCATCACTTTGTGGTCTCTTTTGTTGGTCCTCTCTCGTGAGGAACACTCGTGACTCTAGTAATAATTATCTTTTCTTGATCACATTGTTCTTTCGCACCTCTAGGTGAGAGAAGAGTTGCCAATTGGGATGGGAGAATATGACTGTTAGCAGTTCAGTTGATATTCATTATTTTATAGGACCAGCCAGTCACCGTCTCACCCGTGATGCGGGTGCTATCACAGCTCGAAGCCTCGAACCTCGAACGAGTACGTGATCCGATCCCGAGACCCTTGCGCTTTCCAGGACTATGGCCGATGGCGAGTCGGCCACCCAATGAGTGTTCAACAAGGCTCAGGTTCTGACCAATCCAGGATCAAAAAGGTTCCTAGGTGCATTTGGTGGCGGTTCCTGGTAGAGTTACTGCAGTTCGCCTTCGTTTACTGGTCGCATGCACTGGTCGCATTGACCAGTGACTCCCGTCCATCTAGTCAAGCTGCTAGCCTACTAGTATAGGCCGGAAAGTGCCAGGTGGAGTCTCGGAGAGAGCTAGTTCCCATCCCGTTGCGTGAGCACTGCGTACGGCTTGGATGTTGGGCGAACGGGGGGCAAGTCAGTCAGACCGGTCTTGTTAGTTTGGTCGGCAATTTGGTTGAATGCTCCGGTAGTTCGTTTTCTGGTGGGGATGGAGTCGTAGTGATAGTGAATAATGGAGTAAATTGGGGGCTGAGCCAGGGAGTGGGAGACTCTCTTTCTGTTGTTCTCTTTCGTTCTCGGCCTGGTCAGGGGCTACTGGAGCTGGAATTCCCTAAATGGTGTAGTGGCATGCCGCACGGACCAATGGCAACTACTTGCCCTCTATTGTCCTCTAGCCAGAGTGACTACTGAAGTCGTGGGGAAGACGAGAGGAGAGAGAGGATGTTGAACCCTTCATTCTTCTCTCTATTATTTCTTTTTCTCTTTTATCGCGTTTTGCGAGTCTCGCCCAACTCGGCAATTTTTAGATCGTTGGTTTATCATTATTATTTCCCTCACTTGGCCTATCGCATATGGGTATGAGTCGGGTCGCAGAAGCTATTGTAAATTGCTTCATCTGTTATTGTGATTGCGATTATTACCTATCCCTTTGCGATTCCCACACGTCAACGTCCTCTGAACCTGCTTCTAAATTCTATCCACATACTATCTCTCGTTTTTGATCCTAGCTTGTTCTGGCGGTCATAATACTTGCAAGGGGACGGTTTTTTCATCCTCTACTCAGTCCTTGGTCTTTCTTTTCCTCTTTCCTCCTGACCATCATCTATCATTTTCCACGCTCTAGGTTCTGAGATTCCATTGTGGCGGGTCGCAATTGATCATATCGGCCGTTCATTATCACTTCCGAGCCCCTCAGGCTAGTGGCACTCGAGTGTACCTGTAGTTTCAACGTCTGTCAAATTGTATAGTATATTCTATTCTGCGAAAGATTTGCCATCTTGGGTTAACGAGAACTGGTTCCAAGTTCCAACTACGGTATGATTGTTGGCAGGCAGGGAAAAGAAAAAGAAGGCACATAGCTTGGATGTCAGCATACAACAACATTGAATAAACGTCCGAAGCGGTTGTCGGCCTGTTGATTCTTGATACTGGTGCTGGAAACCGACCTACAAACCTCCTGAGGTGACAATATCTTCTACCGGCTTCTGGTGAACCCAGCCAACATATATTGAATATCATCCAAGTACGTATCACGAGAATACCCTTGTTGACATTTCCTCTGGATTCGGACCTTCCCCTCCCTCGTCTGCTCTTCCTGTTGTCCATGACTGCAAAATACATTGGATGGTGAAATTGCGTTAATTGACAAAGCTTGTAGGGCAACAACGTTAGACCATTGCGCTGTCGTCACACTCACTTTTGTCAGGTCTTTCTCTGTAAAGATCTTCTCGGCCATTAAAAGGACGTTTAGCTTCAAGAACAGCCTATCGCGCGACTTCCTGCCGAGCTACTCGACTAGAGCCCTTCCTATGCTGACGATGTTGGTTTGGTATTGGCTTGCGTAGAAACGTTCGTTGCGGTCAACGACCACGGGGCCATAGATCTGGTCCCCGGGCCTATGGTAAGAAAAATCAAGAGATCGCAAGGAGCATGGAACGTGCTGTTCAGAACGTGGTCCCTCTCCATCGGACGAAGGGCAAAGTCCGCCCATTTGTACCTCATCTTTCGTTTACGACTGACATGTACACCTACCAGTCTCGAGCATTAATGGAGGAGAGGCAATTCCAGATGACTCCACCATTGACGCCGCGTGGCCAGAGACAAGATGTCGTAGATCGAGCAGAGAGTGGCGGGGTCGTTTTTCATAATTATCTGCGCGCATTCTATCCGTTCCATCCTTCCGGCACTGTTTCCCCTTCAACGGTCACCCTTCCCCTTGATCAGGGTGATATTATTCTGGTTCACTCGGTCCATATCAACGGCTGGGCCGATGGGACCTTATTGGAAACTGGAGAGCGAGGATGGCTGCCGACCAACTATTGCGAGGCATATGATCAGATGCCCATGCGGCCCTTGTTGAAGGCGCTCACGGATTTTTGGGATATCATCCGAGGAGGCTGTGGATCATCACTTCAGGAATTTGGCAACCAAGATTTGATGAGGGGATTAATTGCTGGCGTGAGGTTTCTTTTAGTAAGTTGGGGGGTGCTATCTTGATCGGACGGCGCTCAGTACTGACGACGACAGGAAAAATCGGAATGCCTCACAAGAGAAGCTTATCTTGTTCAGCGCTATGATGGACTGCGCAGAAACAGGAAAGCGCTGTTGGCTGATTTATCCTCGTTGGTGAAGGCCGCCAAGAAACTGCAGGATGTTGCCAACGGTGCCTCCTTTGATGATGAGATAGAAGGCATTCTTGATGAGATGCTCTTGAAGGCATTCAAGATTGTCACTAGGGGCGTTCGGTTTCTTGATGTCTGGAACGAAGAGGTTGGCCTCTGTCGAGCAATGCAAGAATTGGATCTTCCAGGAGATCCTCGAGATAACTATGATGTTCCCTTTACCACATCAACAGACAGTTTTTCGATCTCTGAACAGGGTGCTGCCCGGTCGACTGTGTCATCTCCTATGGACGGAAATGATTCGCGGGACACGAATTGGAGTCGCCTGAACGTTAGTCGTGCTTCCAATCGCACAGACCTATCCGAGTGTACCAACCAACAGCCCCGGCCCGTTTCCGTTCAGACCAAAAGGATATCAGTTTCTCACCGAGTTTCGTACTCAGGACCGTCCTCAGCAGTACGGAATTCTAACCTTGCCTCAGAGCGTCTAGGGACAGCCTATGATGCTTTTATTGGTGTCCTTGGGGCATTCATCGGCCTCCATCTACAGTCTCGCTCATCGACGGAGCTTATCCTAATGACACAGCAGTCTGTACATTCCTGCCGATCATTATTGTCTATTGTTGAGGCAATATGGGAACATGACCTTCAACGCTCACAGGATCTTGATCAGGCCAAGGACATGTATGAGCGGATCACCGAATTGGTCCATGCTGCTCGTGAAGCCTTCCGACCGAATGCCACGGATGACGAAGTCGTCTTTATGCCAGACGAAGGGAAACGCCTAGTTGATGCCGCCACTGATTGTGTGAGGGCCGCTGGTAATTGTGTAGCTAAATCCCATGTCGTCCTTGAGCATATCGGCGATTTTGAATTTGAACCCGCCGACCCAGGTATCACATCGACCGACGCTGATGCTCTCGGTTCCAAGATGACCCAGATCCAACACCAAGGTAGTCTTGAGGATCAGGACAGCATCGCCGAGCCCACTTTCCGTCTACCTCCTCCACCGATTCAAATTCAAATCCCCAATAGAGATCTGACTCCGGGCACTCCGTGCCTTACCGAAGGCACTACCCCTTCATCAATGAACTCGCAGCAAGAGGCGCAAAGTCCAACCACCGATGATACTGATTGTACTCCATTTGTCGCAAATGATGTGAGCCCGTCAGATCCATTGTATCACGATGTAGCTTCTGGAGCTGAATCTCAGCCGTTATTTGGATTTGAATCCCGAGGTATTACGGGAACGACGAGCACAGTAAGCTCTATTACCTATACGAGTACTATCCGCGATTCGGAAATGAGTGGCATTTCCGAGACTTCTACCAGGGCAACCTCTCCAGACATAGGGAGTCAAGCTCCAGAATCGTCACTGAAAGGTAGCATCAGTCACTCGACTCTAGCGGAGGACAACGATGAGACAGAAGTAAACATATTGGGGAAGACTTTCGCCCATGAGCTCATGTTCAAGGATGGCCAGGTAGTTGGCGGTAGTCTTCGTGCGTTGATTGAGAAGCTTACCGCCCCTCAATCTACCCCCTGTGCGATTTTCGTCTCGACTTTTTATCTCACTTTCCGACTTTTTGCAACACCCATGGAATTTGCCGCAGCCCTTGCAGAAAGATATGATTATATTGGTGATACACCCGAGGCCGCTGCGCCTGTCCGCCTTCGTGTCTATAATATGTTCAAGGGGTGGCTGGAATCACACTGGCGACATGACTGTGATAATGTGGCTCTAGATTTCATCATGGACTTTGCTAAGACGAAACTGATGGACTCCCTTCCCAATGCTGGAAAGCGTATCATCGAGCTTGCTGAGAAAGTTTCCACGGTGCATGGCCCTGTTGTACCCCGGCTTATGTCTTCTATTGGAAAGACAAATACTGTTATTGCGCAATATGTACACCCTGACACTCCATTTCCGGCCCCAATTCTCACGAAGAGCCAAGTAAACCTTTTGAAACAGTGGAAAAATGGAGGAACTCACATCAGCATCCTTGATTTTGATCCATTGGAGTTGGCCAGACAGTTTACCATCAAAGAGTCAAGAATTTTCTGTTCAATTTTACCTGAAGAGCTTCTGGCAACGGAGTGGATGAAGAAATCGGGTTCCTTGGCTGTGAATGTTCGGGCAATGTCGACGCTTTCTACGGACCTGGCCAACTTGGTTGCCGACTCTATACTTCAGCTGGAAGAACCAAAGAAGCGGGCGGTGATCATCAAGCAGTGGGTAAAGATCGCCAACAAGTGTCTGGAGCTTAATAATTATGATTCCCTGATGGCAATCATTTGTTCGTTGAATTCTTCCACGATCTCTCGCCTCAAGAGGACATGGGAATTGGTTTCGCAGAAGTCAAAGACCACCCTAGAGAATCTCCGAGCTATTGTTGATGTCTCCAAGAATTATTTGATCCTTCGCCAACGTCTCCAGGGCCATATGCCTCCATGTCTGCCTTTTGTTGGCGTGTATCTGACAGACTTGACATTTGTTGATCACGGAAACCAACCATTGAGGAATCTTCCAACTGAAGACGGCGGTATGGCAGTTATCAATTTTGATAAGCATATGAAAACCGCAAAGATAATTAGTGAACTTCAACGTTTTCAAATTCCCTATCGGCTCACGGAGGTGCCTGAATTGCAAACTTGGATGCAGGACCAGCTCATTCGTGTCCGGTCTAACGGCGAAAAGAGTTTCCAAAGCTACTATCGTCGCTCACTTGTTCTGGAACCACGGGAAGCCGTTCAGCAGCGAAGCGTAGTAGCGGATTCGGGCGCCTCTATTGCTTCGCGGGAGACTACAAAAGAAAAATTCGATTTCCTTGCTTGGACTCATAACTCCAAGCTGAAATCCGTCATGACGACTGGTTAGATATAATATATTCTCATCTGTCACTTGCTCTTTCCCTGATCACTGGTGATCGCCCGAGTGGTGCCAATAATTTACGACTTTTACGACCATTTGTTCTCTTGACGTGCTTTAAATGTTTTGTTTCTTATGCATCATACCCCTTGCAATCAATTTTTTTTTTTTTTTTTCTAAGTTATATATATAATTTTTGTACTTTTTTGGGTGGCTCCCGTTCTTTTGGAAGCAATCAAAATATTCTGTATTGAAAATGGAGTAACGGCATTTACGGGGAAACGGCCATTGGAAAGAGAAAATGGGATCCAATTACGTTCTGGGAATCAATGCATAATGTGGCGACGGCCTAGGACATGGAAGGGAACCGGACCGTTGATTCTAATTATCTTCATATGTGACTGTTTTTAGGTTATCTCCTGGCTGATTTTGACCCGATCTGCCTTTGCATAGCGCAGCAGCCATTGTGGAATAACCCTTTCGAATATTAACAAAACGGGCAATTTACTCATTTTACAACTTTGTTGGCCTTTGTACATACAGATACCGTTCTGATCTTCCGTTTCTATCTTGTATGGAATGAATCTTATGAAGCATTGTATGTATATAGCCACGTATGAATCGCTGGTCTCGTAACTATTCGTTCCTTTCAATCCTTATTCTGGAACCAATAATAATAACCTATTTTTTTTTTATCATGCTCCGCGCTTACTATTCGTCACTGAGAACCAAGGCAGTCTATCATTCACAAAATTATGAACAAGCCAATCCCACTCTTTGTGGGGGTAGTTACCTCAGTAGATAGCATCATACCCTACGAAAGGTAGGTAATCAAGCATCTCCAAACATGGCAGCTGTCAAGTTATATCGTTGAAACCGAGCATGCATGTATGAACTATCCTATTATTGCACAATCTAAGTATGTACTAGTAGTCCATTCTTCAACTTCGAGCGGCCTTATTTCGGCCCCAAGGGGTCGGGACTCGGGACTCGGATGCGTGATGTTTTGATGATATGTCAGTCAGTAACTAGTACATGCTCCGCGGAGTAACGGAGGAACCCAATTCAGCGATCTCATCGTATACCTAACGAACGCCGTAATAACGCCGGAGTTGCATTACCTACATATTCCCCGATCTGACAAGTCATCGAAATCAAAGTTCATGGAGACTTTTTAAGTAATAGAAGGGGCTACTTTTCTCGAAGTTTGTAGATCGTTACTATTTCACTCTTTTTATGTAGGTAAAGTACCTTTTCTTTTGGCCCTTTTTGGGAAGCACTAGAACTCCACACATCTGATGATTTCCTATCTCGATATATCCGAATAGATCTAGAGCGTTGCCGCTTGCAAAATCTCGCGGCCTGGGCGATCGATGGGGCGACTCCAGGCCAGACTTAAGCCAGCGATCTACATATCATACATACATACATACATACATACTAGTACATAGTTATAGCATAAGTTTTTAACCCAGCTAGTCTGACAGCCGTTCCAAATTTTTGGCATTTGGTACGTGATATCACATCATCTTCAGATTCGATCAATCTAGTCTAAACGCCGGTACCTATTGGTTGGTCTATTCGATCGACGATCAGTGCTATGTATCAGATCTAACTATGATAGAAGGGCACCGCTCCAGCCTCCCACCACTCAGAGCCTTCCAAAAACCAGTCTAGACTCTAATCTGAAGAGATTTTACGTACATATCATATGACAAATAACTACTGCTTTGAAATCGATATAAGTCGGTGAGCCATTGCTAGAAAATGATAGAAATTCATTGGAATTCATAACAGAGTTGTTAACACTGAAGCGTGAATGCCACCATACACGGGTAGGCTGTGTTGAATCCCTACATCTTTAAATAATTGGATGTACAGTACGTGATGCAATTTGGGCTTTAGGGGAAGTTTTTGCTGAAAACTACAGTATGTGGTTATAGGGTTGGTTTCAATAGAATCTAGTTACATAGTACTACATACTACATAAATTGATATTCTCTTTGAAGCTGTATCGAGATTCATACACATTTTCTTATGATATGATCCACTCAAAGATTGATTGTTCTGCCATTGTCATGTAAAGGAGTTTACGACCTCAAAATGCGATGGCGCAAAGGAACTGTATATGGAAGTACAGTACCTCGGAGGGATGTTATTCTATTAGCTTAATAATAGTTAAAGTTGACAGTTTTAAAGTCTGTGTTGCATGCATTTTGTACATGTAGCCAATCAAGATTTTCCATGAGGTTTCTTCACCGTGCAACACGAAACGGTGGGCAAACCCTATAGGTATATCATATACGTATGGAAATGGAAAGAAAAAGAAAGAAAAAGAAAGAAGAGAAGGGCGAAGGGAGAGTAGTATTGTTATTTTAAGGGTTTCTATCTTGGAATGGATAAAAGATCCATGGCATCTGCTTTATGTACCTAAGTATGTATTCTACTGTACAGTTTTCGAGTGTGTACATGGCATATGTATATGTACTGTACTTCTATCTTGGATTGAAAATGAAGCTGGCATCTGCTTTATGTACGTAGGGTATGTGTTGTACATGTTGCCGCCAACGTGTTTTCGAGGTACTTCAAGGTTCATGCAGTTCATCAGATAATCTGGCCATGGGTTTAAGAAGTTTATAACTTGCTGTCAATCATTGACTTGTGGTTATTCATCACGCAATATCGTATACAAGTGCGTAGAAATAGCATGCATTAGCGATAGTAGTGAGTGCTTGGGATAAAAGAAAAGAAAAGTATCGTCGCTTCTAGATCTGGTGGATATCGCCCCTAGAAACCGGGAATTCGATGCAATCAGGATTCAGCACGTACTAGTAATCCGTATAGCGATCATTTTGACTAGATATATTCTCTCCTGTTTCCCGGTGACCTAATAATGGTCCAGACAATCTGATTAGCATGGATACCTTATTCTATTCGTGATAGATTATGTGAGATCGGAAGGCAGAGGAATATGTCTATAGTAACTACTCCGGATGCGATGTAACTTAATTCTCCTCTGACTTATTATGTAGAACTTGTCGCTTGTCTTTTTTTTTGGATGTCTTCCTCCGCTTCCATCAATTATAAGGTGGTTAGTTGATGCATGTAAGGTGCAGCTCCACTTAATGCTCCGGCAAGCACGATCTCGCGATCGGCCCGTCCTCCGGAAGGTTTTACGCTATAGCCTACCTACATAGGTAGAGTTCTCCAAACAATTGGGACGGGATGAGACCGGTGTGGCCCGTGTGGGACATTGAAGAGCACCGATAGGCTATACCCAAAAACGAATTAGCCACTAGCCTTTTTCGAGTCTTTCCCGTTCGGCTCGGCTCGTCCCGTGTCCGCTTGGGGAATGTTCTACCGTCTCCGATATACCAGAATGATGCAGAATCGAATATGTATGTAAAAGACGCAACTAGGTATGTATAATGGCCTGCTTTGGACCTTCGGTTCTTAGCGTGCACAGACTCGCTCATGAGAATTATGTGATGTTTGTTTTTGAGTTCGTGGCTGGCAACTTTAAACACCTTACCCATGTCTTCTGGCCAATCCAAACTAGGTACATGTTCCAAGAATTAGCACATGGGGCCAAAATCCTGGTTATTTTGTGCATTAACTAGGGCCAGATACTATATTATTGCAACTCAAGGTTGGATATACTACATAGTACATACATCTTTTATCACATTACCTAAACCCTATAGTACAAGTTTTAGCTTCATTGAAGGATTTGAGCTCTGTATTCCGAATTCGGAATGGCTGCATGATTTATGAATCATGGTATACTCCATATGAGTCCATAAAATCAGGTCGAAGCAATATATGTTCGATATTTCTGTGTCCAATTGCAATAGAGCTCAAATAATAGAAAAATCAATCATATCAATCATATTGGTGAGTCGTGACTACATGTATAATAAATACTAGAAAGCTTAAGTCTAAGAATACTACACTTGCGCAATATAGCCATCCATTTTGGGCCAGTAAAGATGAGCTTTCAGAAAGCTGTTTCGTCTGTGGCTTGCCTGATTTGAAGATCATCGTGTGCTATTCTATTCTTTGAGTTGTACTGGGGATTTTCCCTTTTGTAGTTGAGCCATTGGAACAAAGTCGTCTTGAGACGGTCGAATCCTGGATGGAACCTTTTATTAATCGGCTCCCCTTGAGATTTGTGAACTTTTACCGTAGAATAGAGGGACTTTCCGTGCTGCTCTAGCTCTATTAATCCACTGGGTTGCCAAACAATTCTGATGTACGGATTAACAATCCGCGACTGCGAAGGCTGTAGCACCTCAAGCATGCATGTCTCCAAACCCAAGCAAGAAAGTGACGTCCTTTGCACTGACCTCCAAAGCCCGAAAGGTTTTCTACGAACTCAGGGAAGAACTCACTGCAGTTCCACTACTTCGACATTTCAATCAGGAACTTTCGATTCAAATCGACTCGGACGCCTCTCGCTATAGGAATCTTATTATAGCCGCAGGGGTGTATTATCGGGCACGCAGTTCTTTTTGACAACAAAAGAGCTCTCGACAGACGTCAAATTAACCTAAAGTGCATGATATTTTATTATCAGGCACCGGCCTGGGAAGAATAATCCCACAGACGCACCTAGTCGTCGCCCCGCACCTCGATCTTGAACATGTTATCCCCGTCGGCAAAAGTTTCTGGTGCAGGGTGCAGTCAAATCCCCTGCTATGTACATCGCTTGTACATATGTAGCGGCGACTGAGACAGTCCGACAAGCTAGAACCGTCCAGGGATTTTGCTCGCACTCTTCAGCGTGGGGACGCCTATGTTTGATATTAAATTTGGCGACACGATTGCGGGAGGTATGGAGGCTGAGCAGACACAAGAAATAGTCTGCTCAGGTTCAAGGTTGCGTTTTTGTCCCCAAGGATGCTGCCGTTCGTATCGACATTTTGCATGCGTACGTACACACCACGACCATCAGGGCCTCAAGAGGATACTGCATAGGTATAACGTACCTTTAGGCAGCGTGTTTTGCTTCACGGTGACGTCGGATTTAATTATGTTAATCGGAAGCCATGTGGCAATGGCATCCATGTTGGAACGCGTGTCTCTCAGCCTAAAAATACAGTACCCTTTAATTATATGTAAGACATTTTCTTTCGATTCCATCCAGGGTCTCCCGCCTTCTCACTAGCGAAAAGAGGGTCTATAACGCAATCTAGTATGTAGTTGTGGATCTCTGTACTCAGTTCAGCTTCTACATCCCATGCACCAAGGACATAGACGCGCAGGAATGTGGCTGAATTGATACATATTTTGCACGGTATGTCTGCATAAAGAGCCGTTTATTGTAATTATGCGACTAATAACTTGAAGTATAAGCTTATCTCGCAGCATCCGCACGTGTCATCCATCGTGGACCGGGATCGGCTATTTCGATGCTTTGGTGGTGATTGTTCAGTCACGTTAAATGTGGAGTGTTATGGATGGCGATAGAAATCAAATTACAGTCATGTTGCGTAGTCCCTGGACTGCTCCGAAGGCTTCGGAATAGTCGCAATGTCCACAAATATTATGAAGACTCCAGGATATACTATCTCTGAGCCAAATAATAAAAAACCGGTTGGAGATTGGAGGTCAGGATTATGTATGCGACACTACGCATGACTTGAGAACAAGAATAATGCCACTATCCCAGATTACCCCCAACACCACGTTATTATGAACTGAAACCGACCCAAATGATTCGGGCGACGAGAATATATCATATTCCATCCAATCCATGTTGTCACTGCGTACCGGAGGAGAAAAAGGCTAGGTTTGTTAATTTCAATTCTGAGTCTCCTATATAGCTAAAAAAACTATAATGCTTGCAAGCTCTATCCATCTGAATATGAAGGCCTGCAAAAAGTTCAATGCAAGATTTCTAGAGTTGGGCCAGGTTCAAATATATGAATGAAGAGTAATAAACAAAATAGACACGAGACAAAGGAAATGTGATGTGCATATGAAACCCAATTTAGACTTCCAGAAAAGGGGGTTTCCAAGCCCTAAACGCCTCAATAAATCCTAAATCCGTTCCTGTATTATTTAACCATTGCTCCTCCCCAAAGAGGCCTCGTGTTGCATCCGATAGGTCGTGATCATTCTCTTGATCAGTTGCCAATGTCATATCCAAGACTGGTATCATTGATGGCCGTCCATGAGCACATTGGAATGGAAATACGCATTGGGATAGACGAGAAACCAGATTTCGGCAGTCGTCAAGTGACAGGACGTCGTTGAACATGATAGCACTCCTGCACGCACGAGAATTAAGAAGGTTGATTATGCCTTGGGGACAATCAACAACCCGCTCAACCCAATAAGAACCACTGCACTCGAAGCTTGGCGCGTCTGTTGATACCTTGTTAAAACCCATCGATCGTTCCCTCAAGGATAATTGCGAGGAATATCTAGAGGAACCTTTCCCACTCTCTTCTCTTTTCCAAATCTCGCTGCGAAGTAGATTGATAACCAATGTCGGTTCCACACGGCAACGTTCCACGATGAGCGTTGGCAGTATATTGAGATGCACCGTTGCATTCCCTGACCTATTAGAAATGTCGTGGACATCGTAGCAACAACCCCATGAAGCAAAAAAACCAGAGTATGCCTTGAAAAGGTTAATTTCGCGGCCAGCAACTTCGAAGACTATGGGTTCTGTGAGACTCGACGTATGTACGCCAACGACTTCATCCGAACTGACAGGCATCGGTGCCCGCTTAAACATCTCAGAAAAGAGCTTCTCGATGCGGCATCTTTCATCGGCTGCATGCTGATCAATAAGGACCAATAAACTTCCAGACTGTTCGCTGCTGTTTTCTGGCGGGGCTGAAGTCATACGAATGAGAATGAACTTGCGGTCAATTTGGGCAAGGATATCTGCCTGTGCAAGACCACGCTTCCATAATTTCCCGCTAAATTTCGTCGCGCAAGGGGTATCAAAACCATATATTTCAGTCAGGCACTGCTGCTGACCAGAACCGTTTCTTTTACGCACTAACAGATCCCCCCTCGGATCTGAAGTAATTGATTGAATTGACTTCTCCACGCGGGGAAAAATTGGATTATTCCACTTGTTCATGATTTTTTCCAACCAGCGGGTCTCCGTTCTCGAGGGAGCTGAGTGTGGGCGTTTGATAACTGTGCGACCAAGAGGATTTACTAGGGAACCGGAAGAAGAAGGCCGAATGATTGAGTGGGATGGTGTGACTGAGGGAGTGGTTGGGGGCTTCCGCGGCACAATTTGTCCAGTTCGCGAATTGATAAATACAGAATCATTTGTGAATGGGTCCACAAAAGAGATCATCCGATCCTGAGGATGGTTTCCATCGTCATGACTTCGAAAATCGTTTACTATTACTGGAATCTGTTGATCAGGATTTGACTCTGCTGTTGCTATAGATGAGTTGCCGCCTCTGGAAATACCGCGGTGCGTTTGTTCCGGACAATCAAGAAAAAATGGCTTCTCGCTTTTTGGAGGTAAAATTGAATAAGGGAGACCGGAACAGATTTCATCGAATGCATCTTCATTCCCACTCTTCATCCTCGAGCGGGTGGCAAAATCCCGAGCAGAAGCTATCACCGGCTTTTCTAAGAGACAAGGGAGCTTAATTCGATTGTCAAGGCCAACTTCTCGCTTTTTAAACGTCTGGGAGCCCTGCCTTCTGAACTCTGGGGAAATTTCAGGCATCTTTCTTTTATGTCTCACGGCTCGTGGTCGGAAGCCATATTCTTCCAAAAATCGGTGGATCATTTGCCCAAGAACATCTAGAATGAGTTGGAGAGATTTGTCCGACTCGATCAGACAATTTCCATCATTTATTGAAACCCCTGCTCCTCCCATTTCGATTCGTATATAAAACATTGGCCATCGATTCACGGCCTTAGTTACCGCGAGGTTTACATTAGTTTGAATAGCCGAGCGCCCTGTTCCTTTCTCTCGAACCTGTAATTCTTGATGTGCACCGGCCGTACCAAAATCAGACGCAGAAAAGATTTGATTGACCTCATTGTATAAAACATCCGTGCTAGTTTGCAGAAAGATTGGATTGATCCCCAATGAAATAAACTGAACCTGCTTTGTTGGGCTAGGCTGGAGTGAGATAGCCGAGTTGATGGTAAGTCCAGGTGTGTGGGCAGACGCGGGTATCCAAGATCCTAGTTTTCCCGGAGGGAAAAAGCCTGCTTGAGTCAGAATGGACTCTATTCGTAAAAGGTCCATTGCAAGGTCACCAGGCCCCAAATTCGGCCCTAGTTTGCGTTTGGCGCGAATAAGCAGTTTTTTATTCTTATCAGTTTCAGACACGATTAGCTTAACCGGTTTCTCACATGCCAGCAGAAGAGCTGATAGCATCTTCTTGAGCTCATACCACTCTTTCTCCATGTCGTCCGGCCTCTGATGAGCTAAGGCGCGATTTTTAACACGGACAGGCATGTTTCCAAATAGATCGTTGACCGTAACTCTGGTGCCATGCCTGGTGACATTAAGCGTCTGCTGTGGCGGTGCAGGAACAAGCCTGGATATGAGCTTCGAATGATGGAATATTATGGTATTTGTGGTCTCATGTCGTGCATGGCGGGAGGTGATCATCAATAACGAGAGTGCGGCCAACGAAGCTAAAAACAGTCCTCTTCGGCCATATATATCATCTCCGAGTCCCATTTTCGAGGTTTCTACTTCTTCGTGAGCATTCGCTAGCAAATAATCTTGTCGAGAATACACACGGTAAGCTTTCCCAAGTCCATCCCAAAGCTCAAATTCTGCTTGTGGGATACCATGTCCATCGTCCTCGACGGAGCAGCCACCTCTTCGATAGTCAACGGTGACATCAATGATCCTGGCACTAGCATCCAGAGAATTTTTGACTAGCTCTATAATCACTCCATTTAAGTGGGTGATGGATGTCGAGGATTTAATCTTTGCCACTACATCCTGTGGAAGCGGACGGATAGATTCATTAGGAAAGGGCATAGCAAACGTTCGTCACACGTAATTACCCTCATAGCGGAGACAATTATCTGCATCGTCTAGCTGGTAGATCCATTAGTTAATCGGCCTCTATTGTGGACAATTTGAAATGTATATAGAATTGACTGAGATCTACATCCTGACAGTTGTACGTTTTTTTTTGGAAGGCAAGTCCTCCTCACCAGTTGCCTCTATCTTAACCCGGTGCGGTTTAGTGCCGTGGGCCGTGGCGGTTTGGCTTGAGCTCCTGAGGCAATGATGGATGATAATATGTCATTATACATAGAGAATTTAAAATCATCAGCCACATGAGGCAAACGAGAGGGCAGAAATCACGTGGGAATTGGGTAGGTCAAGCTGGCATCTTGGCGTTCGCCTACTCTTTACCTAATACGTGCGACGCAGGTACTGCTAAAGCGACCAACGTCACTGGCTTGAAGGGTCCTTTGACATGATCAGGCAGCAATTCATCTTCACTTGCCCCTACCTCTCTTTTCTCTTCGCTTCATTCAACTAGGTACTTATACCTACCCGCTTGGACAAATCTCGAGATCGATCTTCCAACCCCAGTTGCCAATCTGTCCATGTCTCCCAACAACCGGCTCTATTTACATAACCACTGAGAGGAATATTATTTCCGTGGAAGACATCGGCGACAGAAGGCTTGTCCGGGTATTAGGTTGTAGGGAGTAATGTCGAAATGGCAGCAGCAGAGGGATCAGTGAGGCCAGGTATACATTTCCGCTCACCTTCCATTCTACAGGGTGTCATTGAAGTTCTTTCGTGATTAACGGGTTGTTAGATCGACATGGGCGTCGCCGTCATTTCTCAAACTGGATGAAACGTCTGGCACATCTCAAGAATTCTTCTTCGGAGTCAAACGGCGCCGGGCAATCCAACAAGTCTAGCAACGTTTCCACAGTGCCCAAAGGCAAAAAGAACAATAGCAAGAAGAATAATCCCTACCCTCTCTCGGGCACCGTTGGAGCCCGTCTAAATCCCTCCAGGCCTGAAGGCGTCTCGTTCTCAGACTCCAGTGAACGCCATGTCCACAGTTCTCATTCCCATAGTGAGTCCTCTATACCTGGTTCCGGCTATGATAACCAAGTCCCCATGACGGGTGCGAAATCCACCGCCCCCACGCTATCTATAAATGGCGATACTACACTTTCAGAAGCAGCGAACTCTAAAGCTGGTACAATGGCAACCACCGGAGTCAGTTGTGTTGGAGGCGGGGAGGGCAGCACATTCTCATCTCCAGCACCATCTGTTCGTTCTTTGACAACGACCCTTACCACTGTGCAGTCCGCTGCACCATCCGCTCAGATATATGGTGCCCAGAGTGGTCAGCTACCACACGCAAACTCTACCTTGAGCTCTGCCAGTCAGCAAGTGCAATTCTCACATCAATTTCCGTCATCACCTGCTTCGGCTGTGCCATCCTATCTGGCTTCCCACAGCCAGCCAGTTACGTACAGTACGGCGGTTGCAAACAATATATTAACTGACAATGCCTCCATCCTCACCCTCGCTTCTTCATCGAAACGTCGTCGTAGGAACTCTCTCGATACTAACGCATCAATTCGGGCCTTGGCACCATCGTCAATCTTTGGTGGCAGTCGGGAAAGCTTGCCGCTCAGCGTTCTCAGTAGCAACATCGGTGAACCCTCAAATGTTTCAGCAGTGAACGCATCGGTCGTTCTCAGTCGTCCTAGCATGGGTGGACTCGGTAGTCCCGAACGTGGAAGTATGTACTCCGCATCCGGCATTGGTCCCTTGACTTCCGGAGGCGAGCGAAGTAGTTTGTATACAAGCAAGCAAAATTCGGGTCTCGGCGATAGTGGGAGCGTCAGGAGCGGTATTCATTCACATATTCGCAACGATAGCACAGCTGGTAGTATGGGCGGTCCAGCGAGTAGTCCATTGGTTAGTCCAGCTGTAGGTCCAGCTAATGCAACCGGTCGAGTCAGTCGGCAGAACTCTGGCTGGGGTGAATTGACTGGCGATGACGATGAGGGTAGCACAGCGGGCTCAAAACGCGACGATGATACTGACGAGGCTATGGTTGCTCAGGTGTCTCACAATGCCAAGGATGAATCTCATAATGCTGAGCACTAGATTGCCGATGAAGAACCTGATGATGCTACGCGGCGCATGAAGCAAATGCCCCTGAAACCAGAGACGTTTGCCTGAGTGTGCATTTCTTGGATGAATGGAGTCTCATCTTAGGACTGAGGAGTTAGACTAAGGTTTGTCAACGAATTTTTCGATGTTCATTTTGCTTTTGCTACTCAGGCTATGAGGCTAAGGAGTTCTAATTCTTTTCCTTTTTCCTTTTTAAAACTATTCCCCCTTCTCCCTCTGCCTTTTTATATTTTCTCTGGTCTACAGATGGGCGGTATCTTTAGTGATGTGCTAGGCAAGGCTTATTGCATCTTCGTCCCTAAAATGGTTCTCTTCGAGTTTCGAGTGCAGAAAACCTGGGTATGGTTACCTCGCTTTATAAATCCGCCACAAATTACCGGGTCTCTTTAATTCCATGCTATGGCAGAGCCAACTAGAAAAATCCCCTTTGTGCGACTACTATTTTTTTTTCCTGAATTGAATTCTTAGCCAAAGCGGGCGCTGATGGATGTCACCACGCTTGTTAATAGTCTGCTGAGGCGATCCTACTTGGACTTTGGTTGCGCTTCACCGTCGGACAACTGTCAACCGAAGCTCCGCACCACTGAGAATACCTAGTAATAAACTAATTGACTTCGTGTGATGCTTGTACGTCGTCAACGCACTTTAGCAAGGAATGAACAATCGTGGACGGTAATTGTACATGTCTGATGCACCTCCTCAACGCTGTTTGGCACCAAAAAAGAAGTTACTAAAAAGTACGGCGCAATGAATATATCATACATAATATTTTATTCCGTAGATACAAACCAAGGTATTTGAGTAATTTTTGGAAATATATATAATAGAAATGTAAAATAATCTCGGGGGTTTTGATTATAGATTGTATAATTGTATTTGATATCACGAAAGCAATTTCGGTTTTCCTTTTTTTTTTTTTTTTGTTAGAAAAATATTCCATTACTGTTAAGCATATCGCGGCTCCGTCCACCCAAATTGACGCCTACCAGCCAACCTGGTCTAGGTCATCCGCTTCGCTTACGGGCTGAACAGGTAATACCAGCAAGACGGTATCCTTCCCCGATGAAACATCTGAACAAAATACCTCCCAGCAGTAAAGACCAGACCGTTGACGGTATTTCATTGTCTTCAAATGGAAGCACGTTTGTAGAGAGAAAATGATGACGAAAAGCCACCAAATCGTCTCACCCAGTCGACGAATTCAAAGATTAAAACAAAAGCAAGATTCTTCCAACACGTTCTCTTATGTCTTTTCCGTTCATATCCTCACGCCGGCCCCGCTCTTAGAATCGGAAAAAGTCGGTAGACTTCCGGTATTCTGTGTCGCCAGAAATTTTTTGAACATGTCTGCAATGTCCTTTTCCTTCTTTTCGCTGTCATTGGATGAGTCCCCGCTGTTCTTCTCAGTGACGAGGTTCTTGAGCCACAGATTTTCTAACTCGAGTTGGGAGACACGCGCTTCAAGGACGGCATTCTTCTCAGCCGCCTCCTTTACAGTACGTTCGAGCGCCTGCTCGCGCTGTTTCTTCTTGATACGGAAACGGGCGCTAGCGGCCGTGTTTCGCCGACGTTTGTCTTCTTCTGCTGCGATGCGTGCGGCCTCGTCCAGGCTCTTTGGGCCATCGCTGTGGGAGGGCTGCTTCCGTTTTGACCCAGCAGGTGTAGTTGGAGTGGCTGCGGCAGCCGGATTAGCGTCGGCAGCTGGTACCGGCGTGGAAGGGACCTGCGGCGTGATCGGAGTTGGCTCTGAAACACCATTCGAGGAGGTGTCATGAACCTGCGGAAAAGTCAAGGTGATTTGCATCGACGGAGGGGTAATGTCTGTGAACTCCGAAGACGGGAAATCAGAGACGTTAGGAAGATCGGCTGTTAAGACACCATTAGCTAGTGATCACAGAAAAGATCGATAAGATAGCCCAGGACAAAAAGCTCAAGCAGAGAACGAAGGGACAATCACGATAGTAGAGACGACAGAATACAATAGACGATAGAACCTTGGGAGGAATCTAACACGCCCAACACTCCCAAGCAAGGCGTATCAACTTTCCAGCCCTGAAAAGGAAAAAGGGCGTGAGCTGATCGGCTCAGCATGTGAACACGGCGCGGAAGCCAATAAAACGAGCCTCTGAGCTAAAACACAAAAGAGGAAAGGAAAGGAAAAGAAAGAAAAGCAGAGGATAGAGAGACAGATAAAAATCAAAGCAAAAGAGAAAGTGACAGTCGGTGTTGCCTGGTATATGCATCGACACACAGCATATCAAAGCAGAAAGCATTGACTTAGATGGTTGAAAATGGGTGCAGGACAAATTGAGACACGAAATCGATTAGAACATCCAATCAACACGTGGTGCAGATCATATGAAGCAAGGATAAAATGAACTGATTCGGGTACTAGAAGAGAGGTGGTCGCCAGGTGGGAACGCCTGATTCCAACGGCATTATCACAAGAGGATAGATCCCTTCAGGACAGAAGCAGTGGAAGCAGAACCCGTGCAAAACTTGTTATAGACATAAAAGACTCACTTGTTAGCAAATCCAGGTAATCCGTCCCTACGTTTTTAGCCTCGACGACGTTCTGTAACTGAGACCTTTCCTCCTCGAGGGGTTCGTAGGTGAGGGGTATGCTCATGTCCCCGTGGCTATCAAAGTCCAGGAACTCCGTGTTGGTGAAGAGCGCCAGCTCAGCGTCGATGTTGAACGAGTCATCTTGTTGTTGCAGTGCTTGATCATAGGGCGATGGAATGGTGTTGAGATCGTCAAGAAACTGTGAGAAATTGGGAACGCGACGCCCATTGTAGCTTGACATGGCGATCCCCCCCGGGCTACAATGCCCGCTCCTTCCAATTTCGGGGACTTCGAACAATGTTTCGATCAATCCAATCAGTCATGGACCAACATATGTGCTGTCCAGGGACTATGATGGTTTGATAGCGAGACTTCTTTTGGAGGGCGGAGTACCTACCCTCGTCTGGTGTTCAGTAATGATGATAATACCACCACTCTCGACAGAGTGGGGCAAAAGACGAGTCCTCTCAAACGCTGAAACGGATCGGAAACTTCTATATACAGTCAGTCAGTCAGTCAGTCCGTTTGTCGGTTTCTTTGTCTCCCGTTTTCGATTAATAATAATACCACCGTCCGGTCGAGGACGAAAGCACACACACAGAGAGCGAAGAGGGACAGTGGAGAAGAGGAGAAACAAAGATAAGAGTCGCAGTAGTGTATCCCCTATGATACGATAGGGCATAGGGCGGGAAGCTTACCTCACGTGGACCGAATTCTGCCGGTCGCTAAACCCAATGAGGAAGTCCAGAAGCAACCGTGGCTATTACCTCAGCACACGCTCGTTTTTACCTCAGCATGCGGCTTGTAATGGCGATATTACATCATAAGAGGCTGAGTATGTAAACTGAGGCGGTAGAAAACTCAGGCCACGAATTTTGCATTGTTTGGTTTGGTTGCCAAGTAACGGGTGACGCGGTCAGACTTCTCCATCAACAGGGAAAGACAATAAATATCTTCGCTTTAAAGCGAAAGGGTCAAAGTCGTGATGAGTCGCCAAAGAGCAGTGCGCGCCCCAACAACGGCCAGCCTACCAAACAACCTTCGAATCCCCTCGACATCTCCGTCCTTAGCCAAAACGTTCGGGAAGCTATCGCGAAAAGCGGCCATCGATCTGGCCGTGCAATGGCTAGAAAATGACAGCCTGCCATCTGTTTGTCCACTGCTCGTGCGAGACCAATCCGAGACCGCGCCCGACCAGGACACCAGCCCATACCCGTTAGCCCATACGGTGGAGGAGGTGAGGGAGGTGTATGAGGAGCTGCGGGACCGTCGAGGAGGGAAGCGCGAAGTTATCGATCGCATCCTCGAGGGCGATTGGCGTCATGGGATCACTCTTCTTCAACTGGCGATGATAGATGTTCGATACATTGAAGACCATCCGGCGGGCCAAAAATGGACGGCGCTGCGACTCGTGTCGGACGGGGAGACGGGGAGGGAGAGTCATGCCACGGCAAGCCTTCCACGCCTTCATGTGTCCACCTTTCTACAGAATCTCCAGCGCGAGGTATCACCGCTGGTGAAGGCGCATTACTTCGCGTCGCGCCTGAAATCCTTACCACTGACCGTCGTCCGAATTTTCGTCACGGATTCTCCTTACCAATACCCCCGCCACTCAGCCGATACATTCACCGATATTTCGAGGATCATATATCTCGCCTTCCCAGATAGCTGTCCATTTATTTATACTTCCATCTCATCATCAACCGCAACGAAATTGACCCATGCCCTAACAACGGATACTCGAACCCTCCGGCGAATCGTGCGGGACGCTATTCCCAGGGCTCTTTCCCGGCCACATGAGCGGTTTACGCTGCAAGCAACATCTTTGACTGTCAAGAGTCTACGCACGTTGCTCTCACTCCGTGGCCCAGGGAGGACGAACCATTCAAATGGAGCGTTTAGCATCTTCGCCGAGGGAGTCGTGGAAGGGTCTCCCCTGGATCCTCGATTATCCACTACAGTTTCCCCAGAGGAGTACCGCATCAACGGAGATGCCGAAACTGCCGATCCGGAGGAGAAAGAAGATCAAGGCCTAAAAGCTGATGCTGAATCACCGAAAAGGCACAATATTCACTCTGAACGGTCAAGTTTCGACCCCAGAGAGTCCAAGAGACGGAGGCTCATGGTTTGTTCTCGTTTCGGGATCTCTGGAACTCCAGTATCATCAGCGTCCTTGGACCGCTTAGATGTTCGACTACTAGATCCTCCAATCGAGAGTGAAGATGGCACGGGTAGTACGAATGATCAACATACCCTATCCCTTACGTTCTCGGGCTCCGATGTCATCTTTGGTCTGCGGAAGATGACGGAACTAGGCATCGTTAATGCGGATTTCATGCCTTCATGGATGACTGGCGAAGAGGGCGTGAGCTTCACCACAGTACGGCAGAAGAAGAGGACAGAAAACACCAGCAGTAGCAGTTAATATTCCGTTCCGACGCTTTCTCCCCAACTTCCATTACCTCCACCTAGGTGATCCTTCCCCATGGGGCTTCTTTTTGGGGCTTATCTAATTATGTCCTTCCCCTCGTCCCCCTTGGAGCCTCCGAAGTAATCTTTCCTACGCTCTGTATTATACAGGAAACGAACATGGATACGTTCAAAGTGCTCTAGCCTCTGTATCAGTTTTAATTTATACGTATCCATACATATGAGGCATATAGTGGTGGAACTGGAAAATATTCCTCCTCCACCAAACGACGCCGACCTATAGTTGCCTCAGGTACTCTCCTCAAAGCCCTATCAGTCGGAAATGGAAATAAATTAATTACCGGCAACTCACGGAGGTTTTTTTTGGATGGATGGAAAGCGGAGGATCCTAATTGTAATAAGTTTCTACGATTGAAATTAATCTAAAATTATGTGGCCAAAGTGGGTCTACATTCCCGTAAAGTGAATGGATTGTGTAGACCCTAGAACTGAAAGAATGGACAGTCTTATATTTCTCTAACATAGCCATTTTTTGTTCCCTAAACCACGCCTGTTGGAATGTTTGTCCTCATAAAGTCACAAGTGCAGGCGGGAATCGCTTCCTGAGGCCTGAAAATCACATGAGCTTACATTTGTGGATCCAATTATTATTCAACCAATAAAAATGTGTCCCGTGTGCAACTTTTTTTAACTTGAAACCAATAGAAAGGTTGTCCCGAAGACTAGCGCATTTTTCAAAAGCTATACAGTAGGTAGAAGAGGAAGCTCTAATAAAGCACAGAGGGAGGTCAACAAGCACGAAACGGGTTAATTGACTAAAAGCAAGCTTTCGATGGAGAGTTCCAAAGGGAAAAAAAAGAAAAAAAGAAAAAAAGATAATAATAAGGTTCATGCATATGCTTGCAGAAGTGATCAGCCAAAGAAACTACTACCATTTTCTATCTAGTCCCCTTAATCCTGCGGGGGGAAGACTTTGCAGAGAGGTTTCTCGGGGTCAGAACAGATCGTGTGAATAGTATCGCATAATTTGAGCACCAGATCTTCAGCGAGATCTGGGCTCAAATTCCAATTTGAAGTCAAGAGGTCGATTTCGAGATCGAAGTGACGAAGCGTAGACGTTATCCATATGTCATCTGGAATTGACAATTCACTGAATATCCCCCCCGTGCAATCTATATGATCGATGGAGAATTGGATCTTCTCGCCAATGTCGACATGGTGGAGTACACTGCCAAAGGTCTCCGATGACCAGTCAGTGCAGTTGGCTACAATGTCTTCAAACCTGGCCGACTCGAACTCGATTGAATCCACGTGTTGTTGCTGCACCATTTGGAGAAATGTGAGGAGACTGCCATCCGCTTGATGCCTGACTCGGATGGGGACAATATTGACACAAGGACCAACCACCTTCTCGGCATCAATCCCTGAAGAGCTCCGGCCACTCACTAGTTGACCAAAAACGACATCTCTCTGTCTGGTTATCTGCATGAGAACGAGGGACCAGGCAGCTTTCACCAGGGTTGCAATTGTGATGCCAATCGGCCGCGACAAAAGAGACAGGCGGTTCTGGATCCTCAAAATGGCTCTGTCAACGCTGCCACTGCCAGGCTCATGTCCGGATGGTAAATAGGTCATGGATGCGCCTTTGAGGGTCCTTGCCCAGAAGCTGGACGCTTCCTCTGTCCACAGTAATTTACATTGCTTGAGGTATTGCGGAAAACTCTTTGGATTTGTTATTATTTGCCCTTTGTACGCGGTTGCTAGGTCATCGCAGAGGACCGGGAGAGAAAGACCATCGTATTGAGCATGAGAGAACCGAATGACGAGAGCATGGCGAACAGCACTTTCGCAGAGTAGTGTGAACTCCAAAGGAATGGTGCCAAGGTTAACTGGCCGTTGACGAGTATCAGCCGAGAGAAACTTAGCTAAATGATCTGCAGTGCAAGAAGTCTGATGTTCATTCACGGGCGCGTCGAGAGTCGCTAGGACGACTTGAACCATGATGCCCTCGATGTTAATAAATAGAGTCCGGAGGATAGGGTGCTCGTCTACAAGTACCTGACAAGCTGAACGTAATCTTTGGCGGTCAAGAGCTCCGTCAAGAGTAATAATGAAGTAACGGCACACTTCACGCAGCATGAGTTGTTGATAATATGTAGTTATCAGGACGTCAGAGATGTCGTCAATAGTCACTCCAATCCTTGGGGCGACAACCGTCTTAGAGAATATTTCTTTTTCATTTGCTGACTGTGATGATGCCTCCCTTCCACTGAGATTCCAGCCCGGGATGTCAGTCGCTGCGCAGCGAGACGAAGCTAAATTGGAGAGGGTAGGACTGTTGAACACATCTACTACTCTGATGCGCAGGCCGTGCTCCCCAGCCAAACTCACCAGTTTCATTGCGGCAATGGAGTCTCCCCCAAGTCTGAAAAAGCTATCGCCAACTCCGATCTCTCCAGGTGGAAGAGATAGTACTTTGGCAAACAGGTCCTGGATTAGCTTCTCCGTAGGTGTTGATGGCGGTTGCTTTTCAACATCCGGGACTGAAAATATTGACCGAGACAATGAGGCAGCCTGCTGTCGAAGCCTCTTTCGATCTATCTTCCCACTGACAGTCAAAGGAAGGAAGTGCAAAGGAACAAAGGCTGAGGGAAGCATGTAAGCCGGAAGCAATTCCTGCAACTTTTTTTCAACTTCCACTACTCTCAGTCGAAAATCACAGGTCGGCGGTGCAAATAGGACAATTTCCTCTTGTGTGGAAGGGCCGCTTTTACAGAAATGATCACTTTTCGAATAGACAAATGCCATGAGCGTTGGAGCAGAACATGTCCATTCCGGCGTTACAATCTCGGCGACAACATCGACTACATCATGATCATGGAAACAGTGTCGAGTGTGAAACTCCACCTCACTTAATTCAATGCGCTGACCACGCAGCTTCACCTGCGTATCCTTGCGTCCAATGTATCGGAGTGTGCCGTCTGAATTATACTGTACCAGGTCGCCGGTCTTGTAGAGCCGGCAACTTTCTAGGCTGTCTGATCGGAAGTTCTGTCGCCATGCTGGGGTCTTAGGGAATGCCGTTCTAGTTTTCTCTATCTCATTCAGGTATCCACGCGCAACAATTGGTCCCTCGATGACCAACTCTCCAATACCCCCGATAGGGGCCAGTTTCCCATTTGATTGATCTACCACCCAGCAGATACAGCCAGCTGCTCGTCCGATAGTCGCTGGATCCGATTGACTTGTAATATCTGGTCGTACAGTTGACACCATGCTACACTCGGCGGGTCCGTAGCTGCTGAGGAGATGTAGCCTGCTTGTCCATATAGCGATATCGTCATCACTCATTGGCTCACCCGTTAACACTAGAGTCTTGAAGGTAGGTGTATCCATCCGATAGCTTGATAATAAACGAGCAACCGAGGGTGTAAGGAGCGCCCAGTTAACTTGCATATGATTCAAGGCGCCTATGATGTCATTATTGCGTTCATCTTCAGATGGCACGCAGATGCATCCTCCTGCAATCAATGTAGATAGATGATCTGAGTTACATATATCAAATGCGTAAGAGGAGAATTGGAGGACCCTGGAGGTACGATCAAGACATAGCGGCTTAATATGCGCCATCGCACTCGTGCAATATGCGGCATGTTCAATAACAATGCCTTTCGGTTCACCCGTTGATCCAGAGGTAAATACAGCATAGACAGCATTGGTTGGTTTGACTCTAAATATCGTTCTTGGGTTCTCTCGTGTTTCCTGTGCTGCATCTGCGATATGAACCACGGTAGGTGCCAGTTCCGCACTAAGATGAATATTTTGAGTAGAAGACACAATGACATTGGCAGAGACTTTCCGGCAGATGCCTTGGAGCCGTTTGAGCGGTTGAGATGGATCCAAAGGCACATAGGCACCGCCCGCTTTCATCACAGCTAGAATCGCCACCGTCATCCACTTGGATTTTTCAAAACAAAGGGGAACGAAGATCTCCGGTCCAATACCATGGCTCGCCAAGCTAACAGCCATTGTTGATGATAGGTCATCCAGCTCCTTATAGGTCAGATCACCATCCCAAGAGCACACAGCTGGTGCATTCGGTTGGTTTAAGGCTTGCTGGCATATGAGATCGTGAACACAGCAATCTACCTGTCGTGGAAGATCCTTATTCCAACGCCACACCTGGTCTAAGTCTTCCGGGCTGATCATAATGATACTTTCTAATCGAAGGTCGGGTTGCAGTAGAATCTGTTTTGTTATGTGCGAGAAATGATGGAGGATTCTCCGCATTTCAGCCATATCAAGAATATGATCATCAAAGGTGGCATGTATATCAACATGGCCCTTTTGAAGAGTGCATGAAATATTCAAGGCGTAGTTGTCGACAGCTGCACGGCCCTTGAAACCGCCTATGCTCCCTATGAAGTTACTTTCTTCGGACGGTGGTTGAGTCACCAATAGAGTTTGGAATCGGCACGCTGCGTCTGATTCTGGTCCAAAATGAGCAATGTTTTGGAGTCCTGTCTGTTCGAAGGGAATCATCGCTGATGCCTGATCATGAATACTCCTCAGCATCTCGTTTATTGGCTTCTGTGATTGAACCTTGATCCGGAGTGGAATAGTGGCGATTGTTGGCCCCGTCATCTTCTCTATCTCCTCCACCGGCGCTGCGCGGCCATTGACAATGACACCAAATATGACATCATCCGATGCGGTATATTGACTCTGTGAGATCGCCCAAGCCAGCCTTATCACCATGGACATAGTGACCGTCGCCTCGTCCCTCTTGATCGGAATAGGTATTGAATGGACAAGTGACGAATTGATCACTGGTACGTAGTTGGCCGCTGGTAGGGCGGGGAATACAGTAGCATTAAAATTGGCAAACTGCGTTCGCCAGAAATTCGCGGTAGCTGTGCTATCCATCTTCATTATGTAGTCAATAAAGCGGTTGAACGGTTTGTTCGGTAATGGCACACTGTTATATGCGTTTTCCACTTGACCAAGAATCAGTGGTAGGGACCAGCCATCGTAGAGCGCATGGTGAATCGTGAGAATAAAAGACCAGGAGCATCCACTCGCTCTCGGACGCTGTGCCAGAGCAAGGCGTAGGAGAGGCCCACCAAGGTGCATTGATTCATCTCCATCGCGCGTCACATATTCATGATTTTCATTTTCACTGAAGCCCTCTCGTGTTTTCCAGCTTATCTCCCCTTTAATGACCGCCTGAAACATTCCTTGAGTGGTGGTCTGAATGATGTGTGTCCGAAGGATCGGATTTGCATCTATCGTGTCCTGCCAGGCTTGACGAAAGTGGTCAAGGTTAACTTGGCTAGGAAGTTCACAGGTGAACTGCCCGATATAAGAGCCCGCTGTCTTTGCCGTGAGCGCGATAAGACCCTCTTGTAATGGAGTGCACGGATAAATATCCTCGATTTGATCCAGTCGAACTTTGCACTGTGCAATCGCAGCCGTGATGACTTCATTTCTGTCATCCTCGGTACCAAATAGTAGGGAAAATGGGGATATAGCTTGCTTCTCCTTGTCACCATTGCACTCCGTGGATGACATTGTGATTAACTTAGAGAGAGTGCGGTGCCTGAAGATGTCGGACACAGTGAGATGAACCCCATGCTCTTCTCTTGCAATCACCACAAGCTTCATTGCCGCAAGTGAATCGCCTCCAAGACGGAAGAAGTCATCATTGATACCGATGGTTTCCGGTCTTAGGTCCAGCACTCCAGCGACCAGGGTATGGAAGATCTTCTCCATTGGCGTGGACGGCATTTGCTTCTTGGTTTGTGGGATAATATAAGTCGATTTGTCAATTTCAGAAATCGCCTGGTTCCTAAGACGTCTACGATCCGTCTTGCCAGTCTTGGTCAATGGGAGCAGCCGGAGAGGGATATAGGCGGAAGGGATCATATGCCTAGGAAGGACCTTTTGAAGTTGTGATTCGATACCTAAGACAACTGATTCAAATTGCTCGGTCCGTTCGTCGAATAGCTGCGGCCCTTTAGCATCATTGTCGTCTCCATCACTATTCCCTAACCAAAGAAAAGCCACAAGAACCTGCCGTCCGCTGTCCGGTAGTCGGAGGACTTCGACAACCACAGCCATCAAGGAAGACACATATTCCCGAACAAAGCTTTCTATCGCATCAAGCTCAATCCGTTGACCCCGTAATTTGACTTGTGTATCAGCGCGGCCAATGAATTTCAAGGTTCCATCGGAGTTGTATTGTACCAGGTCGCCTGTTTTGTATAGACGGACACCTCTCGGTCGGTAGTTTTGTAGCCACACAGGGTCATATATGAAGGACATCTCGGTCCTGGGCAGATCGTTGAGATATTCCCGACCAAGAATGGATCCTTCAAGCAATAATTCCCCAATTGCACCAATCGGCACAAGCCTGTCGTGGTTATACCGGTCAACGATCCAGAATCTACAGCTAGTCGGATATCCCAGCTGATGAGGGTCGGTGTCTCGATTGAATGTCTGTACTGCACTGATTGCTGCACATTCTGCCGGCCCATAGCCACCCACGAGTTGAATATCAGCCCACCGGGCTATATCTACTTGAGAAATAGGCTCTCCAACAAGAACCACGGTTTTCACAGTAGGGATCTCTCGTGGAGAAGACATAAGCCTAATCACCGACGGTGTCAGGCAAACCCAATTTACATCCAGTCGCCCAATACTCTCGGGAAGAGCATTCTGTCTCTCTAAATTGGATGGAATGCAGATGCACCCACGCACATAGAGCACAGACAAGGTTTCGATAATAGTGGCATCAAAGGCATAGGAGGCAAATTGGAGTGCTCTGGAGTTGTGATCAAGAAAGAATGCTGCAGTGTGTGCCATCATACTTGCACAAAATGCTCGATGCTCAACGACCACCCCTTTCGGCTTCCCAGTTGAACCAGAAGTAAAGGTCACATAGAGAGCATTGTTCGGCTGCGCCTGTTCAGGAATCCATGTCTGAGTCGGTCCGGGAGTCCAAGGACCGTGAAGCGGAACTAGAGTCTCATCCACCGCCACCACATTTTGGGCTAACTGTCTCGCCAATTGAAGATTCATTTTAGATGTCACCACCACATGTGCTCTACATTCTTGACAAGAACTCCGGAGGTAAACGAGGGGATATGAGGAATCCAGGAGAACAAAGGCACCACCCGCCTTCAGTACCCCAAGCATAGCCACTATAGTCCATTTCGATTTTTCAAAACACAAAGGAACAAATGTGTCCGGCTGAACACTATGTTCCCAGAGATGAGTAGCGACCGCAGAGGATAATTCATCCAGCTCTCCGTAGGTGAAATTCCCATCCCAGGCACAAACAGCTGGGGCCGTTGGTTGTGTGAGTGAATGCCGTTTGATCAGGTCATGGACGCAGTAATCGACCGATTCAGGTGGGGTACCATTCCATAATCTCAAGTTCCTTGAATCGGCTTGGCTGACACTAATCTCTGATAGCAAATGGTCTGGATTCTCGAGAAGGTAGCAGATGGTATGAGAAAACTGTTGTAAAATACGTTCAATCTGATTTGTATCCAGTACATGCTCATGAAATGATATGTGAATATCAAGACTGCTCCTTTGAAGATTACATGACACTATCAGAGGGTAGTCATCTGGGCCCGCCTCATCATCATAGCCCTGTGGCCGTATCTTGAATATGTCCGTGTTCTGATGCTCAGATACTGGGTGGATCACTAATAAGTTCTGGAATTGGCATGCGGTCGCTGCGTCCTCTCCAAGTAGAGCAATCGTTTGAAGCCCTATATGCTCGTGGGGAATTAGAGCTGCTGCCTGCTCCTGAACCTTTCGTAGGGCATGGCTGATAGACCTGTGTAGTTCAAGCTGAATCCGCAGCGGTATGGTTGCAATTGTTGGTCCTGTGATTTGCTCAATGCCTGTCAAGGGTGCACTACGCCCGGAAGTCACTAAACCGAAAACCACATCATTTTCTCCTGTATACTGAGACAGAAGAAGGGCCCAGGCTAACTTGATTAAGGTCGCAATGGTAAAGTCACTAGTAGACTGGTCTGGTAAGGGAGTAAAGTATGAGCAAGAACTCTTCTTGGGATGTATGTCTGTCACTGAGTGTAGGGATCCCGCTGGGAATATAGGTGCATTGAGATCTGTGAATTGTGACCGCCAGAATTCGGTTGCCGCTAGGGTATCTAAGTTCTTGATGTAGTTCACAAAGCCCTTAAAATCCCGCTCTGGCAATGAGTCACCACGATATGCCAGTTGCACCTGATCAAGCACCAGCGGCAGGGACCAGCCGTCGTACAGTGCATGGTGCATGGTCAGGATAAAATGGCGCGTGTGTCTATTACCACTCAGCTGTACGAGGGCCAGGCGAAGGAGACGGTCACCAAGATTCATGGATTCTGCCGTATCACGGGTGAGATATTCGTTCAGATCATCTGTTATGATCACATCGATATCGTCCTTGATCACAACCTGAAAGGTTCCTTTCGGAGCCTGGATAATGCGCGTACGAAGAATGGGATTCGCTTTCAGAGTGGCCTTCCAGGCCTGGAAAAAGCGATTGATATTAATATCCGCAGACAGCTCATAGGTGAATTGACAAATATATGATCCCGTCTTAGTGGTGAGCGCCATGAGACCCTCTTGCATCGGAGTGCAAGGGTAGATGTCTTCAATATCATCTGCCTTTATTCCACACTGAGTAGCCGCCGTATGGATAAGGTCTCCCATATACTGGTGGCTCTTATCGGATAGCAGCGAAAATGCCTGGATCTGAGAAGTTCGTTGTCCAGGAGATGCGTTGAGCAAAAAAGACGCCAGATCACAAATCCTTGGGTATTTGAATATATCCACTACGGATAAACGAAGACTATTATTCTGACAGAGTCTTACCAGTCGCATCACTGAAATGGAGTCACCGCCAAGTCGGAAGAAGTTGTCGTTAATTCCAATATAGCTGCGTTCCACAGACAGAGTCTGTGCAATGAGATCTTGAAGCATCCTCTCCATTGGTGTTGATGGTAGTACTTGTTTTTTACTCTCCGCAATCATATAGGTAGACCACTCCGTTTCTGAAAGCATCGCTGCCTGTTCCTTAAGACGTCTGCGGTCGGTCTTGCCACTCTTTGTTAGAGGTAGAAACTTTAAGGGGATATATATTGAAGGTATCATATGCCTGGGAAAGACATCGCGCAATCGTGATTCAATGTCCAATGCCATAGTCTCGAATTGTTCGGTCCTCTTCTCAAATAGGTATGTGGGATTGGCTCTCTTCTCAGCTTGCTGCAAATTCGTATTGTCGCTGTTATTATTGCCCGTCCAGAGAAAAGCAATGAGAACCTGGCGTTCACCCTCAAGTCTCACGACTTCGACAACAGCAGCCTTCAATGAAGGATAGTACTGTGCAATGAGGCCTTCGATTCCATTCAACTCAATCCGCTGACCTCGTAATTTGACTTGCGTATCGGCTCGACCTATGAATTTCACAGTTCCATCAGCACAGTTGTACTGTGCTAAATCACCTGTTTTGTATAGGCGTACACCGAAGCTGGCTCGATAGTCCTGTAACCATGTTTGATTATGAATGAAAGAGGATTCGGTCTTTCGAGGGTCATTTAGATATTCTCGACCGAGAATGGTTCCTTCAATCAGAAGTTCACCCATCGCTCCAATAGGCAGCAGTTTATTATGATCATGCCTATCAACAATCCAAAACACACATCCCGTCGGGTTACCAAGCCGGTTGGGTTCCATCTCTGGACCAAATTGAGGCTGAACTGAACTGATCGCTGCACATTCTGCGGGTCCATAGCCGCCAGCAAGCTGGACATGATTAGTCCAACGGGCGATGTCAGCTGCAGAGATAGCCTCGCCAACAAGAACAACGGTCTTCACGGATGGAATCTCTTCGGGGGATAGAGTTCTCAGCACTGATGGCGTAATGCAGACCCAGTTTACCTGCAGATGTGCGATACTCTCAGGAATAGCATGCCGATCCGTATCCGATGGAACACAAATACATCCGCCGGAAAATAAGACAGATAGACTTTCGATGATACTTGCATCAAAGGCGTATGACGCAAATTGTAGTGCTCTTGACTGATTAGTGAGAGCCATTGCTGCACTATGTGCTTTCATACTAGTACAGAACGCCTTGTGTTCAATAATTACGCCCTTTGGGTTCCCAGTAGAACCAGATGTAAATGCGATATAAAGAGCACTATTAGGTTGAGCGATTTGGTGGGTCCAGGGGGGATAATATGCGTCGAGACTCCCATCCACTATCACCGTGTTGGGGCATAGCTGTGTAGCCAAATGGGCATTTTTTGCGGATGTCATTATCACCTGCCCGTTGATCTCTTGACAGATTCTCTGCAGGTATGCAACTGGATAGGATGAATCCAGAAGGACAAAGGCACCACCAGCCTTAACCACCCCGAGCATAGCCACCGTCGTCCATTTGGACTTCTCAAAGAAGAGAGGGATGAACATATCGGGTTTAGGGTCCAGCTTTTCGAGAAGATGCATAGCTAACGCTGATGAGAGTTCATCCAGCTCACTATAGGTGAAGTTGCCATCCCATGCGCAGATAGCTTGAGCAAAGGGTTGCAGTAGACATTGTTGGCGTATTAGGTCATGTACACAATAATCAATCGGCTCTGGTACCTGGCCGTTCCATTGCCTAAGTTGCGCCTGATCATCTGGGCCGATGATGCTAATATCTTCCAGCGTGAGTTCGGGGTTAAGCAGAAGCCGATTTACAATGTGGGAGAAATGTATCATTATTCTTTGCATTTGTGCTTGATCAATTACTCGAGGATCGAATAATGCATATAGTTCAAGACTATCCTTCTCGACCGTGCATGTTACAGTCAATGCATAATGATCTGAATCGGCATCTTCTTTGGAAGCTTGAGGATTCGGTATGAAGACCCCAGAGGGCTTCTCAGAGGGAGGCTGTATCACCAATAGCGTCTGGAATTGGCAGGCGGCCGCAGCATCCTCGCTTAGCATGGCTATATTCTGCAGCCCCATCTGTTCGTATGGGATAACAGCCAGCATTTGATCCTGGAGATTTTGCAAAGCATGAGCGACACATTTGCTCGGCTGAAGTTGAAATCGGAGTGGTACAGTTGCGATTACTGGTCCGGTGATGCTCTCAATTCCCTTTAATGGTGCACTCCGTCCTGCTACTGTCACACCAAAGACGATATCGTTTTCCCCGGTATAATGAAATACAAGATTAGCCCACGCCAGCTTAACCACTGTGCTTATGGTGAAATCCCGTTTAAAAGACTGTACTAGGGGAATAGAATACGTCAGGGAGGCAGTTGCAGTAGGTATATATGTTGCTGACGGTAAGGCTGGGAAAGTAGCTCGATTGAGCCCAGTAAATTGTGATTTCCAGAACTCTACAGCAGCGGATTGATCAATTCTTTGAATGTAGTCAATAAAGGCATTGAAAGGACTTTGTCGAATCAGTCCGTTGAGCGGCACACCTTTATATGCGGCTTCCAACTGGCTCAGAATGAGCGATAGAGACCAGCCATCATACAATGCATGGTGTATCGTCAGAGTAAAGTAAACCGAAGAGCTGCTACTTGAGTGTGGTACCAGGGCCAGACGGAGTAACGGTCCACCAAGTGGCATGGACTCCGCTGCGTCGCGGGTGATGTAGTCCTCTAACGTATCCCAATTGCTCAAGGGGATCCCGCCAAAATCCTCTTTGATTACCACTTGTAACATGCCCTTTAACGGATGTTGAATAATGCGGGTACGAAGGATCGGATTTGCATCGAGGGTAGTCTTCCAGGCCTGGCGAAATCGGTTGAGATCAATTCCTGGAAGCTCATAGGTGAATTGACCGATATATGATTCGGCCTTTTTAGTGGTAAGGGCAATGAGACCCTCCTGCAGAGGGGTGCATGGGTAGATGTCTTCGATCTGATCGATGCTAACTCCGCATTGGTCGACAATCGCCCTAAAACTCTCTTCCCTGTCATGGAGACTGCCCGATAGAAGTGAGAACGGCTCGATCATCTTCAAATCTTGCTGCGAGTTCTCACACATAGAGCCTGCAAGGTCACACAGCCGTGGATGTCTGAACACATCAGCCACTGACAGCTGAAAGCCTCCGTCCCTAGCTAGTCCCACCAGCCTCATGGCAGCAATGGAGTCCGCGCCCAGTTGAAAGAAGCTATCATTAACTCCTACGTCATGAAAATCCAAGGTGAGAACGCTGGCAGCTAGCCTACAGAGCACAATCTCCGTGGGCGTTAACGGACACTGCTTAGTATTTGGAGAGGCGTAAGCTGCTAGTGCTGACCGAGGAAGGCTTGCTGATTGTTTCCGGAGCCGTTCACGATCTATCTTGCCGCTCCTGTTGAAAGGAACAAAACCCAGAGGAAGGAAAACCGACGGCACCATGTACCTAGGCAGTGTTCCTAATAGTGCAGCTGTTATTTCTGCGGCTTCGCGGCGAAATATATCTGTAGGGTCCAAAAGAAGCTGCTTCTCCTCGTAATTCCCCAGACCGATTTTCAATGGTTGATTTTTTTCTGCGATGAATGCTATCAGGACAGGGCTGGCATCGGGCTGTGGTCCAACAACGACTTCTGCAATGACCTCGACTAGGTGCTGGAAATGACGGCGAATATAGTACTCAACTTCGCCCAGTTCAATTCGCTGCCCCCGAAGCTTGACCTGCCTGTCCTTCCGGCCGATGAATCTAAGCGACCCGTCTGTCTGAAACCGCACCAGATCGCCCGTCTTGTACATCCGACAGATGCCCTCAGATTGAAATCGTGTAAGCCATACTGGGTTTTCAACAAATGCTGCTTCTGTCCGTTCGACATCATCGAGGTATCCACGACCGACAATTGGACCCTCAATTAGCAACTCTCCTATTGCTCCAACCGGTAGCAGTTTATTATGGTTCGATTGGTCGACGACCCAGCAGACTGCCCCTGTGGGAAATCCAATGCAGAGAGGATCACAAACCATTGCATCTGTCAGCACGTGTGCTGTTGTAGTTACGGAGCATTCCGCTGGCCCATAGGAGTTGATCACCGTGACGTGATCCATCCACATATCGGTGTCGGTATGGGACATAGCCTCTCCACTGAGGACCAGCGTGGTAAGACTTGGAATATCACCTGGCTTCAGGGTCCTGGCAACAGAGGGCGTCATCTCAACATGGGTAGCCTGCAGTTGACGAGCAGTCTGTGTGATGTCATTGTACAGATCAGTTTCTGAAGGTACACAGACACAACCACCGGCAATTAATGTTGTGAGTTGATCTGAGATACTGGTGTCAAACGCATAGCGGGAAAATTGCAAAACCCTGGTTTCCCGATGAATGCGTAACGAGGGGCCATGATATATCGCACTACTGCAGTAGGCGCCGTGGTCAATCACTATTCCCTTCGGTTTCCCCGTAGAACCGGATGTAAACACAGCATAGGCCGCGTGATGGGATTTAACCATCGATGGAACCCATTGTTCGTTGGTTTCGAGGCATAAAGTGTTTTCAGCTAGGATTAGCGATTGCTTTGCCAACATCTCACTCAACGTCTTCCATTGGGGGGAGGAGACTGTCACGGTTGCCCCCAGATCACGACATATAGTTTGTAGTCGATGTACGGGATGGGACATATCTAGCAACACAAAGGCTCCCCCAGACTTCATTACCCCAAGAATGGCGACAGTGGTCCACTTGGATTTCTCAAAGCAGAGGGGGACAAACATGTCTGGAACCACACCGGCCTTCATTAATCGAATAGCTAAAGCGTATGACAATTGGTCTAGTTCTTTGTAGCTCATACTACCATCCCAGGCGCAAATAGCTTGTACATGTGGCTGGGCGATGCACCGTTGGCGGATCAGGTCATGAACGCAATGATTAAGTTTCCGTGGAACGTTGAGATTTTGTAGACCGAGCCATGCTGAGTCCTCTGCACTAATCAGGTCGAGTTCGTGTAGCCGAAGGCTAGGATTTCGAACAATCTGGTGGACAATATGTGAAAATTGTTGCAGGATTCTTTGTGTCTGAGGTTCCTCAATGACATGATTGTCAAATGCAGCGTGGATGTTGAGATTGCTCCCGTGGACATTGCAAGATATAATGAGGGCATAGTGGTCTGGATCGCCCTGATCCCCATAGATTCCAGATACCTGTTGCATAAGCCTTTCCCCCTTCCTGTTCAACGGAGGGGGGTCTACTACCAGTAAGCTCCGGAATCGACAAGCAGCTGCGGCCTCTTCGCCAAGGAGAGAAATCTTTTGCAACCCTATTTGTTCGAATGGGATCAAAGTTGTCATTTGGCTTTGGATACTCTGCAGCATTTCTCCAATATCTTGTTCTGATTGCAGTTGGATCCGGAGAGGCACCGTGGTAATCGTTGGTCCTGTCAGCCACTCGACATCTTCCACCGGGGCGGCACGACCGGACAGAGTAACGCCAAAAGTGACATCGCTAGACCCAATATATTGACTGATTACGATGCTCCATGCGAGACGTAAAATGGTCGATATGGTGAAAGCCATTCCCACTCCCATTTCCATATGCAGAGGTGTGGAATACGTCACAGATGCGTTCGTAACTGGCATATAAGCACTCGATGGCAATGCTGGGAAGACTGATTTATCCAGGTCTTTAAACTGCGAGTGCCAGAATTCTGCTGCAGCGAATAGATCTATACCCTTGATATAGTTGATGAAGCCTTTGAAATTACGTTCACGCAGCATTGCGCCTTGATATGCGGCTTCGACCTGCTCAAGGATAAGGGGTAGTGACCAGCCATCGTAAAGCGCATGGTGCAGAGTCAGAACAAGGTATCGTGCGGCTGGCGGCCTTTGCCCCAGGGCCAGGAGAAGTAGAGGGCCTCCCAGGGGCATGGATTCTGCTACTTCGCAGGCGAGATAGTCATCGACATTGTCTGGGGTAGTCCAACTGATTTCTCCTTTAACAACCACCTGAAATGCTCCTTCTGAAGTATGAATAATACGGGTGCGAAGAATCGGATTAGCATCTACAGTTGTCTTCCAAGCTTTGCGAAAGCGGCTGAGATCAATGTCTTCAGGCAGCTCGTAGGTGAATTGACTGATATAGGATCCTGCCTTCTTGGCAGTGTGGGCGATCAGGCCCTCCTGCGTGGGGGTGCAAGGGTAGATGTCCTCAATCTGGTATTCTTCCAATCCGTAGTACCGTTGAGCGAAATCAAAAACCTTTTCGCGAGCCTCACTGTTACTGGGTAGCAGGGAAAATGCTGGAATGCTGCCTGTCGCGCTCGTAGTATTGGGTCTCACATGTATCCGCGGCGCTAAACGTGATATCTCGGGGTATTCGAATATTGTAGAGACAGTTAGATGCAACTGATGCTCTCGGGCCTTTGTTACAAGCCTTATGGCACTCAGGGAATCTCCTCCGAGCGTAAAGAAGTTGTCGTCTACGTTAACATCACCCACGCTAAGGTCCTCCCTGTTCAACTTCAGGACCTCTGCTATGAGCCTTTGAAGCTCCTTCTCCATGGCTGTCTTCGGCGGTCGCTTCCTTAGGTCGTCGGATAAGAAGTAAGCTGTGAATGCCCATTGAGGGAACCGTGCAGTTCGAGCCCGGAGCTGCTTACGATTGGTTTTACCGGATTTTGTTAGAGGGATACTCTTCACAGGAATGAAAATGGCTGGGATCATATAACTGGGAAGCAGGTCTTTTAATTCCCCTTTCAACCGTGTTATCTCTGTTCGGAATTGTTTACTGACGGCGGCGAAAATAGGCTCCTCACTTCCACCGGCGAATGGTAATGATATACCATCCAGCCCTTCCCTCATCCAGAGGAAGGCTGCCAGAGCTGAATTTGGTGCTCCATGATAAGGTAATACTATATCGACAACCACATCCTGAACCCCACGAGTGATCTGCCTTAAACGATGTTCAATCTCCCCTAGCTCAATTCGTTGGCCATGCAGCTTCACTTGGGTATCTTTACGCCCAATGAATCGAAGGGTTCCATCTGAATTATACTGAACCATGTCACCTGTCTTGTAGAGTCGATGACAAAAGTCTGATGTATAATGCGGAAGCCAGGGTGGATTTTCAAAAAAGGCCGTTCTCGTTTTTTCCGAATCATTCAAATAGCCACGGGCGACAATGGGACCTTGAATGACCAACTCTCCAACAGCACCGATCGGGGAAAGTTTATTTAATGACTGATTGACTATCCAGCAGGTACAGCCGACTGGTCGCCCGATATTAGCTGGATCTGACCCAATGCCAATCTCTGATTGAATAGCGGATACCACACTGCACTCTGCTGGTCCATAGCTGCAGATCAGACGTAACTTTGTTGCCCATGTTGCGATGTCGGTTTCATTCATAGGCTCTCCAATTAAAACCAGGGTTTTTAATGTCGGTAGGTCATAATCTTGCAATAACCGAGCCACGGACGGTGTCAGATGAGCCCAATTAATATGCATACGGTTGATGGCTCCTGCAATATCACCGTGGCGTTCATCTTGAGACGGTACACAAATACAGCCTCCTGTGATCAGTGTGGAAAGATGGTCTGATATACTCACATCAAACGTGTAAGAAGAAAACTGGAGGACCCTGGACGTATGATCTAGATATAGGGGCTCTGAATGAGCCTTCGCACTCGTACAGTAAGCAGCGTGATCAATAATAATGCATTTAGGTTCTCCAGTTGAACCCGATGTGAACACAGCGTAGACGGCATCCGAGGGCTTCACATTGGGGGTCTTCATCACTTCTGTATTGAGTTGCGAATATGCGAGGGCGTCCTTGATCTCAAGAACAGTAGGCGCTAGTTTCGTGCTGAGTGGAAGATTTTGATTGGACGAAAGAATTATCTTCGCTGAAACCATTTGGCAAATAGCTTGGAGGCGTTTAACAGGTTGAGATGTATCAAGGAGTACAAACGCGCCTCCCGCTTTCATCACTCCCATCATAGCCACGACAGTCCACATCGATTTATCGAAGCATAAGGGCACAAACGTTTGATGAATTGTAGTAATTGTTGCAAGTGTTCTTGCAAGCTTCGTTGACAGCTTATCCAGTTGGTGGTACGTTAACTCCCCGTCCCAAGCATGGATGGCGAGGCGCTCCGGATGCTTTAAGCACTCCCGCACAATCAAATCGTGCACACATTCCTCCAAGGACAACGTTGGGATCATCGAATTCCAAAAGACGATCTTTTTCAGTTGTCGCGGACCGCACAACTCCAGCTCTTGTAACGATTGTTGAGGATCATGGATTATAGATGTCATTACTTGGGCCACAGTATCAGCTACATTCTGAGACTGACTGGTACACAGCAAAGATGTGCAGTATCGCAGCAGCAGTCTCGGCAACTGTCCACCAACTTCAGCCTCCAATGACACCTCGGGGCTCTGTATACATTATGATTTAGCATAGCTGTGGCACCAATATCATTTAAAGTTATCGTTACCTACCGTTGAAAACGCCTCATAATCCACTGATTCCGAGCCAATAAGTGGATGCTCTTTTGTGTTGTCATTGGCCAGGTATTTCACAATGATGCCGCTGTTGAAGGAGCCATTGAGGTCCTCGGTAATTGGCGATGATGTCCTTGATTTCTTTCTCTCGCCCCCGGAGTCGAGCAGTTCTGAAACTGCTGTCACCTTTGATATATCGATGGAACATAGAACGGAATCAAGAGCCAAAGCTCCAGAAGACGACACTACCACTACCTCGGACGCAAACCGAACATTGTCTAACCCTGTGAAGTGGTAGAGAACAAGACTCCATATAGCTTCCAAAAGGACATTGAACGAAATTCCGAGTCGCTCGCAGGACCCAAATGCAGAGCGCACTGCTTGAGAATCTACTTCGACGGATGAAAGCTCCTTCACTCCTTGCTGCCTGTCATTCAATGCTGGGAATAGGCAGAGCTCAACTTCTTCCATTTTCTTTTTTCTCCCCCTTTTTATACCAGAAAGGCTCTTCGAATTGTATCTGGCTCTAACCAATAGCTACTAGGAAGCTGAATTTGGGGACTGTATATTTTATGTTGTTTTCAAAAAATAGTACTGGCTACTACTACGAACATGAACCCATAGTTGCTCCTTTTGGTCATGTCTTTCACTCTCTCCATGTTCTACTGGTATTTTTTGCCAATACATAGCGCGGAGGACATTAGTGGGGAGATCTTATTAGTGGGGAGATGATCCAGGGTCATCAAACATGCTTCTTCATGGTTTTCCCTAGGTACCTTCCCAGGTTTTTAATAATATGGATCCCCCTCTTGACTTCATTGAAATAAATCTCCCTTCAGACCCATATGCTGCCTATACCAGCGATTTTGCTTGGGACTTTGAGCTGGTATTTTACACGGTATCTTTACGCGGTAGGTACCTATATATATTATCGACCAGATCTTATGAACATGCAGAACTGAGACTCCTAGACAGGTCTGCCTTGCGCTTCATTGAGGATGACGTCTGTTTCTCCTTCCTCTGCCTTCAGCTTTTTCGATTACTCTCCGATTTAATAACATGATTTATGGACGTAACATAGTACTTTTGATCCGTAACAATCCTGGCCTGAGGGCAGCATCTTCCCACGCCTTGGTAATCCAACATCGATATAGTAAATCCTAGCTACCTAGTGTGCTGGGCCCTATCTGAAACACTGGCCTTCCTCATTTTGACTTTGACTCGGAGGCTATATGGGACGCATGCATACTATTATGTAAGGCCGAGACTTCGATCGACCCAATTTGTCTCAGTCAGCTCAGAC
>NPHW01002819.1:0-24419 GCA_002240705.1 Elaphomyces granulatus
TGGGAGAGACCTAGAAGAGATAACACCACCAGAAGAGACCTATCACAGTGGGAACTCAGCAGTAGACTATGTTCTACGCCGGTTACGTGCCCATCACTCACTCAGCGACCTGGTAACCTTGCAATTGGTGATGCGATATCCTTGATCGATGCTGTAAGTAATCTACGCTGCCAGTGAAGCGAGGACGCTAATAGTTACATAACACTGCTCAGACACAAGCTACAGCAACCCTCAACGGTGTGGCCACCTACTACTGTGATAGGTGACTGGCGACTGCAATAGTGACGCCTAGCGATGCCTTGGGACTCGATTTCTATTGACCTCAATGACCCTGACACTTCACACAAGCTACAGTACTTACGGCGACTTTAGGGGAACGCCAACGATGTAGCGACTGCAATAGCGACACCTGGCGATACCTTAAAACGCGATTCTCGATGGCCTCCTTGACCCTATATTCACCGATGCCAGTGCCCGCTCAGCCAGATGGCACTCAAAAGCGCAAGCGAGGACGGCCAAAGGGCTCAAAAGACAAGCAGGCACGCAAGAAGAGGCAGAAACACAGCGAGGCTAACGTCACTCAGGCCGGAGGCTCTGTAGGTGCTGTTTAAAGGCTCAGAATCACGATATGCCATGGCTTTACGGCCTTGTTTGACGGCTCACTAGGCATGTGGATGTGCGGTTGCTCAGCATTTTGGCGACCACTAATTTAATAGCTCAACACTCTGGACACTCATTGTTCCAATGGTATAGCGATGGTTGTACCTATTTAAAATACACATAAGTTTAACATAACTACATATGTGCAAACGCTCGGTGTAGCTATAGAAATACCTAACTTACATTGACATTAATGAGCATGGACGGTATAACTAAAGTTCCGCGTGGTATGTGATCCTAATAAGTGTTTGTGGTGTCCGAATAATAATATTTCTGTGATGTCCTATTATTAGCGGCCTACTAATATCCTATGGTATAAAAAAACGATCTTTTCCGCTAATACAACATCCCTATTACCAGGCGTGTCTCGGTCCAGTCGTGTAGCTCAAGCCGAGTCTTAAGTCTACTTTCCGTACGTCTAAGTTCCATCTCCTGCATGGTACATATCATAGGTTGATGATAAATGACTTCAATATCAGCGGAATCATTGGTTTTGCTCAATCGTTGTGTGCTACCCTTGGCGATTTCATGACAATTACGCAGGTCCTGTCGTGGACAGAGATAGCAGGTAGCTATTATGGGGTATTCAGGAGTCAGGAGTCAGGACTCGAGAAGCCTCGAGCCAATCTTCGGTTCTCGCTTCAAAATAAGCTCGAAAGAAATTAGATAACATCGGTCTCAGTATCGTCGATGAGGTGGCATACTTATTATTAGCTATAGCTAGATAGAGCCCCTTAAATAGGATCCGGAGGACCGGAGCGACGGCGACGACGCCCTGATTTGATGCCACCGACAACGGAGGCTTGGGACCGACAACATTCACGACGCATCAATCAGGTGGCAGCTGTGCCTGGCAATCCATACCATATTCTATGTACATATGATAGTTACCTATTTTCCTCAGCGACACAAAAAGGGGCGTGTATTTTCCATGCCGACAGGAGTAACGGGGATAATGGGGATCATATCTCATGATTAGTATAGGTAGTTGAAATAAATGAATGAATTAATTGATATTCTACAATTTTAAGAAATGTGCAACGTCCCCTCGATCTAGTGTAATTAATCCTAAGCCTAGCCAACGGCCGCGAGTAGCGGTTTGAATATGTAACATCGAGTTTTCATTATTTCTGGAGCCTGACCTACAGAGTTATTAGTACAGTACATACTATGAACTATGATACTTTGGTGTGCTGACTATACCTACATATGATGATATATCATTAGGAAGCCTTCGCCTGAAATTTACTAATTGAATAACTCCCAATGATATGATAATAACTTAAATTAGTATATGTCTGATCGTCCAGCAGTGGCTGAGAGATGACGTCTCAAATCTTTAAAGTTCGTGTGCGCGGTACACAGTTTTTAATTACTTGTGGACGAGGCGATGGCGCCACTATGTAGGCTGAACCTCAATTCAATTCAATTATGCCTTGCCGTGGACATCAATATTACCACCTCAATATTCAGGGCTTTCACTCGTATTCAGGCACTATGATATCATAGCTGACTGCTTTTTTCGTGGTGGCAGTGACAGTAATAACCCATCGCATAGGGACACCCTATACTCTATGGTAGAAGAATTGATCATCAGGGGCTGCATCAAATTTCAATGCTGATCAGGCAATCTAGTTCAGCTATAGCTATCGAGCACATTATTATTTTGGCGGAGGCCCTTTCCTCTTCCCCTGCCAGGTATGTACCTTGAGGGTTATATCAGTGCTCAGACCATAGATTCGTTAGGGTGTGGGCTTGCCCGCCACCGCCTTTTTGGGGGGAACGGCTGAGTACTGAGATAACGGGGGGGAGAGGACCCTCGCACTTAGTAAGATTGCTGATCAGGAGGCCATCACCAATAGTTATTAGGGGTTTCGAAGATCCCGTCGATTTGGAACTTACCCAAGTTAGTCATAGTTTTTCTTCCCGATGGATCTAGGATTCTAGTGGATTAACCGTCGCGCTGATCTTGGGGCCACTATTTTATTAATATACTACCTGCATACATAGTATTCATCGGTTCATCGGTTCTTCTGCTTAAGAGCGTTTGCATGAGGATTTTATTCTTGAAGCAAAGGCTTAAGCCTTAGCGCTAACTCGTAGTCGCGGCTGAAAGTTATCCTCGGTTGGCAGGATCCGAAGTTAGGTATGTACCTAGTGCCTACCTTGGTATGTATCATATGTAGTATGTAAGGTCCGAAGGGTCGCCAATCTAACTGCTCGACCAATCGCCGGCGGCCGGGCAAGCTGAAGCAACCGGAGGTCTTTTTAGGGCCCGGTATCTAAACTGAAGCAAACCGATTAGGTTTGCCGCTGCGCACTAAGAATTCGGCAGATATTTTGGGATCCTACTATGTGATTTGTAGTCTAGTGCTATGTACATATGTGAATAAAATCCTTCTGCTTTTCATCCGATCATCATTCGTATATGTATGTAGACGCTCAAAACCAGAAATTAAAGTTCGGGCTTCCCACAAAGAGACCCACTTTATTTTGATCTTGTTTATTGTTTCCCCTTGCTATTGTTTCCCCTTGCATGTATCATACATACATATGGACGAACTTTGGAAGTGTTTACGGAGTTGCTTTCCAGCGAGAGCGCGCTAGGTAGAATGGGAGTTGCTCTTTAATTTTGAAGTCCCCAAAAAAAGCTTGGCCGAGTTTTTAATGCACTCTTCAACATACCCTGCATATACATGGGATTCGTCAGCCTAGTATGTACTGTACTTTCAGGTCGCAAGAAACGAACGAATGCCAGTGCTTGGTTTTAACTAAACATACAGCTATGAGCTACCTTGCTTAGATTTAATAAGAATTCCCATCAGGTGAGATCGGCGATCGCTTTGTCCCTATGAATAGCGATAAGCACTATATACCTATACCTAGGTAATGCATGAAAACAGCTGTCCTTTATGACACACCTCTTATCTTATTGGTCTGAACTCTGGATCCACGCACCACCAGCCGAGGATGTCACTATGGGGCCAGGGGGGGGGCGGTGGCGGCGGGTCGGGACCCGGCTGCAGGGTGTGCCGGGGACCCCCCTGGCTGACTTTATACGATCGTCAGACCATAAAAGCCACACAGTTGTCAGCCTACAAGTCAGGTACAGTAATATATAAGTACCTGATTCGGCCTTTAGCAAGAAACTACCTGGGTAACAAACAAAGGAATAATGCGCATAAAAATGAATTACGTAGACTTTTTTAATGACTTGTTGGTACAGTAAGATGCATAATTATCAATTTATATTTCCTGCCATCTTGACGACCTATGAATGATTATGTAGATACGACACAATTATTATTATAGCATGCAAATAATCACTACACATTAGTGAGAATGCAGAAAGCTTGTCTGTGTGCATATGTGAATAAATATCTCATAGAGAACATGGGTTACACAACCTATATGCGGTCAACTACAACTAATTCACCGAGACATCCCCGCATTCTGCTGCTCTGCACATAGGTATTGATTCTCGTACCTTTCTTACATATTCAAATCTACAATGTAATGTAGACTACTGTAGTAGGTAGGTAGGTATCTACTGCATGTTTTGGAGACCAATTCGCTGAGACAACAGACAACGGTACATAACCGTTCTGCATCATGCCTGTATTGATATTATATCCATACTATATATCCATACTCTAGTCTATGTACTCATGTACATACTTGGTCGCAACCTTACTTAGAGTACATTTCGGCTCAAATGGCTTATATTATTTGCTGATAATAATATTCTATGTTCAAATATACATACTGTGTTCTGGAAGTCATCCGCCGAGACATCCCCCGTGTTCTGCACCATGTGTGTGATGATTATTACATCCATACCCCCGTGCTCAAATCTACATACGTGCAATCGTAATCTACTGCATGTTTTAGACGTCACAAGTCTCGACGCAGATGATGAAAACGGGAGAGGGCTTTGAAAGACCATGAAACTAAAGCTTGATATGATTTTGAGCATTTACCGGCCAATCCATGTATACACTGGCTAGGAAGGGAATGTAGCATTGTCTTTGTTCTTGACGGAGTAGATTGTGATCGTGATAAGAAATCTATGTAAACTACTATAACTCAGGGGAATTTAGATATGGTACGGGAAAAGCAATGCTTATAAGCTTTTTAGAAGCCGAAGAAGAACTCTTCTCATTTTTTACTCTATATGGATGAGCTGATATGATGTAACAGATAGAGAATGACAGAAAATCATGAAATGACCTAATCTTTCTTGACTGAGATAACATGTAATAAGCAATTAAAAAACAAAAACGCTATGTACAGTACAATGCGTGATTACCACTGAATCCAATCCCGTTCTACGCGGCTTCTCAAACAGCAACCCTCATCATCAAGTTACATAATGTATGGTTTATAAGTGGGAGGGGGCTGCTTGTAGTAGCCGTTACCGGAGGAGGAGGAGGTGAGCTGGTTCGGGGATGCACCGGTGTCAGTCGAAGTGGGAACCGAGGGTGTGGTCTCAGGGGGCGAGTATGGCATTGTCGAAAACCCTGAGCTAGAGCTAGTATGGTGGCCGCCATGACCGGAACAGTCACCACCTTTGCCGTATTCACCCTTACTGCATGTCTTGTGATGTTTGTCACACTATTTTTGAAATCATTAGCTTGCTCTATTGGAGGTGACAAGATCAATCCATACCTTGGAGACAGTCACCGTAGTGTCTAAGCCTCCAGTTGTGACCGTGACGGTGGAAGTAACCGTCACAGTCTCGCACCCACTCGGGCCGGTAGGACCAGTGGTTGGGCTCTGAAAGATATTAGCGAGGATCCTTCAAATGGTGCATATCAAGAATCTCCATACAGGTGTAAGGGCCCCAGCGCCAGACGGGGTAGAAGAAGTCGGCATATAAACAGCCGAAGACGAAGTCGTGGGCACATAAGGCCCATACACATCGCGTTTGAGCTCTTCGGACATTCCCGCAGCGGCCAGAGCAGCCAGGATGATGGAGATCTTGTTGAAATGCATGATGGAAGAATCAGACCGGTAACTCCTGGACGAAGAGACGAAAAAGAGAGGCTGTCTGGTCGAACTCTTGAAAAACGATGGAGAACAGGGAACCTGGTTGCGAGGAAAGCCCTGGCAAAAGAGTGACAGAAGGCGAGAATGAATACTTAAGGAAAACTGAAGACTGGAGAAGACTCTTGACTTGATGATGATGGAAGAAAAGCAGCAGAAGAGGAGGAAGATGTGAGGAAGTTATATGTAGATTCCCATCGAAGGGAGCAGCCTGAGGGATTTGGCCACACCCATTGTTTGTATGTACCTACATGTACGTTGAAAGCAGTAGTACGCGCGGTCCAGGACATGATGCAGCTACCGGAGATTGATAGGGACTAGCAAAGCATCAGCAAGACGAAAGACGACCTGAGTGGATGAAGTTGTGTTCACTGTTTGATAGAAGTGGAGATGGGGATTCATGGGAAGAATCAGCCTGGTGGGGCCGCAGAAGGTGGCGTAAGCAGCAGATCAAGCGCTGGCAATGGCTGGGCATCATACATGGTCCCTGGCAGATGGCAAGATGGGGCCAGGACCCCTGAGAACTCAAGCATTTCCCTAACTGGGGGCTGCTGGCGGGCGTCAACTATAGTCCCTATGATAGGAGGGCAATATGTGGGGACCAAGTGGGGCATCAGTGGCCCCGGGATTCGTCATTTGTTTTATTTCCTGCTGTTGTGTTGTTCTAATCTCAGCGCTACATTCGCCAATCCCGGGCTGTTTACTGTCCGACTTTTTTTCAATACCTATAAAACATACATATTATGGAGAAAGAACCCTGAGCCACTAGGGGCCAAGATTCCATTCAGGGGTCAGAGCCAACTGACCAACCAGGACGGTTTACTCACGTAAAATGTCCACTACATTCTTCCTACCCCAATGAGATCACAATATTCTATAAACAAGGACTGGCAATTTTTCTTTCATATACTAATAAGTAATAACTTGTACCAGCGTTTGATGGCTAATATCTAATAAGAAGGGAACTGCAACGAATAAGGGTCTGAGGTCTGAGACTACGACGAATAAGGATGAGCTGGCCTTTAATGTTCAGATCAGCGTTTCATGGCAGCAGTAATGACAACTTTATTAGAGAGTCCCTACCCTGGACAGAGGGTACATATGTACTATGGGCGACACGAGCCTCCTTCCTGTCTGGGAGAAGCTGAGTGGTTGAGTATCATACTAAACTAATCAGTGTTATGTAAAATAACAACAACAAAGGATAGGTATAAAAGTATATGCACTGTATATACCTTACTAAAGAAGTCTGAACTACCAAAGCTGCAATATCATTTACTATTATTATTAATTGCTTGTGATGTATAGATATCTAATTCTGCATACGCAATACGAAGTATGTACTTCTGAGGTTTCATCACATGTAATCAATCCTCCATCTATATATATCTATGTGTACATACAACGTATTACTCACCATTTATGTAGGTATGTACTATATAAAACTACATACGATGGGATGGGGCCTAGACTCTAGATGACGTGTGCCAGTTGTCGAGGTTTGTAAACTGTATACATCAAATACCTTTTGGAGACCGATGTCTTTGGCTTTCCCACGTAATACGTATAATAAGAAGTTAAGAAGGTTAGTATTGCACGGTTGCTTCTACTACTGCTAGTATTGTGTGATTTTGATTGTAGTTATTATTCTAGTTGGTGTTTCGTACATATTGCTATGTTTAATAAAATTAATTATTATTGCTGTGGACACATGTATCTACCTAGTTATTATACGAGTGCGGGGCATGCCCATTCCAGACCCTTGGTTAGGTAAGGGGTCCGGGGGAGAAGAAGAATAATTAATTCCCCATAGTTACTGGTTAATTATTATCTTAGCTGGGTACCGAACCAAGCGACGGGGTTCCGTTGAAAAGCTGTCGCTTGTCTATGATCATAGACAGTTTCAAATATTTACTTTTTTTTTTTTTCATTGGAAATTTGATTTCGATTAGAATCTATCATGTGTACATACCTAGTTAGAGTATAATACAAGTACTTACTTGTTGATTATTACCTTTTTTTACCTTTTTTATTAGTCAGATTGTTTCACCAAATAGGACTCTAATTTTATTTATAAGTACTGTATGTAGGTATGTACATTACTGTCGGGTCAGGTCGCCGATCGATGTATGCGATGAACTCAAGCCTCGGCGGCCGCCTGAGCGTTTCGTTTTAGGGGTCCTCTCCTATCATACAACAATAATGTAGGTAGTTTGTTTCTAAAATCGAGTAAATGATGATGTGGATCTGTTAGCCAACCACTGATGGCACGTGAAGCCAACCGCCTTACTGATGTGTTAGAGTGTTTCAAACGAATAATACTATGATAATTAGAGAAGTCTAACTACTTCGTTACTTCATAGTTATACGTTGTCAGATAAATCGGTATCCTATTTCAGGTCAGCAGATGTTTCATGGCGCTATTTTACTTTGTGTTGTCAGATGCATAAAATAATACATCGTACTGTGTAGATGGTAGTCAAAAACTTGATCGCGACGCGGCCCCAGATGAAGTTTATTTTGTTTTGTGTTTGAAATACGCTTCCCCTGCAGCATTCTTGTGACAGTAAAATAAGGAGTGAAATCTCCTCCCTGAAGGACAAGAAAAAAAAGGAGAGGATAAGGATAACACATACGAGATTCTAACCCAACAATTATGAGTCCGTATTCGCTAAAAATTCTGCAAGAGACAGCTTTATTCTCTTACCTGAAGACATGCACAGAACCCAGACACTGCCTTCGCTAAAATCGCGCCTTAACGATTCCGAATTGACACGGCGTGGAGAAGTGAGTAATCGAGAATCAACGAGAGGACGTATACGACGCTTCAGCCTTCAGAATCATACTCATAATTCAATCGAGAGAATATAATTGAGATTCTATTGGGAGAGGGCAACTCTACATGGCAGTCCTTCGATCGAGTCTTCAAAAATGGTAAAAGAACATACCATATCCTTAATAAAGGGATGGGCTCAAAAAAGTTGCCAAAGAAGATCATCCAAAGGATATAGAAGTCCTGCTTCAACTTTATTAGAGATCATTCCACCCACATACAACGTTGAGAGACTTGGGGCACAAAGCTTAAACCTAATACCAATTTGCATAAGCACATCATTTTGAAGAAATGGAAATCGCTTCAATGGTACCCAACTCGACAGGATATTCAATACGAAACTTGCTATCAGATCTTAAACGAATGTTGGCTATTTTACAGGATCAACATTGAACGCAGTTGAAGAATTCGTGGGCCAGAGTCCAACGTGACGCATGTACAATAGTCATGGATCGAAAGGGGGCTTTCTTGATTTTCCCTGATAAAAGGCATTCAGATTGGAAGACCAACTTAGAGGGAGAGTGAGAAAAGGGTCTTAGAGAAGATCAAGGATGTCATCACTTGCTGAAAGAAAACTCAGAAAGGAAGGAGGAAAGAAGAATATCATCGGCGGATATAGTAATGAATACGGTCGCCATATATGAGCTACGAGACAGTGTTTTCTTCATATACTCGAGTCTCAGATGTCAGCAACGGCCGAAAAAGATTGACGTCATATAGACCAGCGATGATATGGTCAGGCAACCTATGTATATTCCCATACTAACCGGATTTCGATGAGGAAATTGTGAACCGAGGTCTGCCATTAAGACTGAGAAAGAATTTAATATTTCTGAAACACAGGAATCTGAAAATTAGGAACGTGAATACGAGACGTTGACAGAAAGTCAGAAGCAGAGCGGTCAATCATTCGATATACTAACACCCGGAGAGACTCCTGAACCTTCTACCCTTCCTTTCCTTCCTTCGAGCGAACCGATCGATCGTGAGAGTGGAACAACAAGATGAGAGTCGAGATGGGAACACTTGAAGATGCAGATGGGGAATTGGATCACTGTCCAAAGGCAATCTGGTGCAACTAGAGGCGTGAGTTGGGGCCCCTGTTTACGACCGATTGTTGAATAAGATTGCCCAAAGGGGTCGATCTGCATCCGAAGTTATCAGCGGGCCATGTCCAAAAAGGAGAAGAAAAGAAGTTCATACCGTGGTCAAGAATCCGGGGGTAAGCATTTGCTATCGGATTAGAACGACCAAAAGAGAGACTTAACAGGGACAATATGTCGTCACTAGTAAGGATGGAGAGAATATATGACACCAAAAATACGAGGCTAGAGCCTAGGATCGACCTAGTGGATGTTAGAGGCCGAATCGAGTTTGAAGTTCATAACGTCTTCATCGCTGGGGGGTGTGTCAGATAAATCGGTCTATCCATGATCGTTATTTTGTCCCAGCATGCTCAGCCGCTAGCGATTGCCCCGGGCCTTACTAACTTTTGCTCGGGATCGGCAAATCGCGATGATTTGAATTCCATATATTTCCAAGTCCATGACTTGAATCATCTCTGGCGTTAATCATCACTCCAGCATATGTTGATTATCAAGTTACTTGAACTTCGGCGATAAGTCCCGGCTTTTTACCTAAGGTTTGAAAGTGAAAATGGGGGCTTGTTGAGGATTTGGTGACCATTATTACAGAACTCCGGCTACAAAACTTCGGCTCCACAGAGTCATCACCAGCACCCGACCATCCACTAATCATTTTCTATTTCCATAGTCTTATCGTCTCATTCTTGCTTGCCTGAAGACATGCCTCTTGAGTACACCAATCGAGGCAAATATGTCCGGTATCAGAGTCCCTTTCATTGACAAGGCAGCACGTCAATCCCCCCGAACTCAGCTCTCATATTCCAAGGATGAATGTGAACAGCATCAATTGATTACCGCAGCTATTGAGTCCCCATATCTCTTTGAACTACGCAAGGAATAGGTGGACTATATACGATGGTTACACGGTGTTTGTGTAGGGAGCGTATCTTCTCGCCGACGCTTCAATCTCGATGAATCTTGATTGGACGTGGCTGGAATTCTAATCAATTATGGGGGCCATGTAGAATAATAACAGGTTAAATTGACGAAAAAATTCTAGTAATACGATCCTATGATTATTAATAGTCGGAGGTAACCCTAGGTGAGACAACCCTCCTGACTTTTACTTTACATGTAAAACAAAGACATGAAGGACCGTGGGACCGCAGTGTCAACTAGGGTCACAACAGCAGCAATGCTGTGGTATGGATAGATCAAGCACTTCCGTGAAGGGAACAATGTTGAAATCACCATCGCATACAACTTCATACTATGTACGAGTCTCACTAAGTGGAGTCTCTCAAAAATCAGGCATCGCTAAATGCTGTTACTGAGTGTTGAGCTGTTCAGTGACTTCAGTCAGGATTTCCTTTTCTAGAATATTAGGGATGACAGATGATAGAGGGGTGGGCAACCGAGCGTCATCCTGCAGGCTCATCCAAGTCATAAGAGGCTTCTGCTTCTGGTGGCCATGGCCATGGCCAAATGTCTATGATATAGATCTACTGCAATCTAAATAGTTCAGGGATCAAATCGATAGCTACTGCTACAGTTTCAGCCAGGGCCGCCATCCTCGGGGAGCCACCGGCCCGCCGCAGGGCAACTCCATCAACTGATTCAATCCTGATGCCACTTGTTGGGAGGGTTGTTCAGCTTTAAAAACGGAGCTAGTTACTACGGACAAATCCCAACCCTTCCAAGGTTCTCAACTAGACAACGCAGTTGCAAGTTTATGTTGAACATGTATACCGTTTTAGTATAGAAATCATCTAAATCCGTTGTATACGGTAGGTATATATAACGTGTGTTATTGAAAACTACCCGCAATGCGCGATATAATTTTCGGTATTTTTGTCATCGACCACACTGGAGCCACTGCTCGATGTTGGACTGCTGCTCCTTCAAGGTCTTGATAAACTTACACATGCAGATCATTCTTTCGACAGGAAAACTCCAAATGTTGTCCATGGGGGAGCAAACGTAAAGTGACATAGAGTTTTGTGGGATTATAATATTCATGAAACATACAGTCTGACACTGATACCGTGGCCCCCAACCTCGCTTCAGTTCAGTTCCTTCCAAAGGTAGTACATGGGCCCAAGCAATCAACATCTCTTTCACCTGATTGAGATGAGGAAGATATGCAGGCACGACGGGTCCATATATGATATCATTCCCCCTGCTCAAACATTAAAAGGGCCGAGGCCGCCTTTCCATGTTGCCCCTGTCTTTGTCTCTGCATCGTCTCTTTAGGGAGAACCATCTCTCTTCACACAGGGAACACGTTTTCCATCTCCTTCTTATCTAAAGCTTCTCGGAAGTCTCCAATGGTCCCTGGATCAATCGACATTCCTTGGCAGTCACGGCCTCGTGCTCAACGATAATCTCACCGAGAGCCGTATGCGTTGAGAGTATGGAGACAGGGGGTTATGTATGTACACGCCCTCAGCCTCCTCAGAGGTCTGACTTCTGAAAAGTGTGCAGTCGCTGGACAAGATCATGTTGGCGTGCTCTTTAGTGAAGGTTTCGGAGACAGATATGCCTTCCCATTTTCCTTAGCAGCGTCACGTCTCATACCACGGTGTTCACGACGCATTGCAGGCTTTACAGCGATCTGCCAGTGCCTGGCGGACTATTATTTTCGTCCTTTTCCTGTTGGCAGAATAGACCGGAGCCTGATACCATCAACATTTAGAACATGAGCTAAGCATATACCTTTTCCACACACATCTTTAGGTATTGGCATTGATAGCGAGTTCCGGATTTAGTCTTGGCGAAGTCATCGACGGATTTATCGATGTGACACTTACGACATTTCTGCAAAACATTATCTATAATTCTCTCTGGAGTTAAAGAACGTTTCAACGCGGTCTTGATTTTTAGCTCTCAGGCTCAGGGTGGTCGACCACGAAAATACCGAAATTTACATCGTGTATTAGCAGTCTTTAACAAGACAAATATTTCTAACATTATACAACAAATGATTTCTATAATAAAACAAACACAAGGATATATTTTCAACATGGAACAACAGCGTTGTGTTGGAATTGAAATGAGCCGAAATTGTGATCGACCATCCTGCTAACTCTGTAAGAGGTAAGCGATGCTTTGACCAATGACCTAAATCATGCCATTGAGTTATTAGAATTTGGCTAGGAATTATTTAGCTATGATAGAAAAGCTGCATCATGAATCGGGATGGGACCAGACTAAATCTGGTTTAGCGCTCCCGAGTGCAACGTCTCGGTCCCGTAGCGCGGGGCTAGTTATCGGTCCGAATATAGTCAAACCAACCTTTATTGTGTTGCCAATTAAGAGATGACTACGAATTCTATCCGGAGCCTTCGAACAGATTACAGCTCTGCTTTGAAGAACTTTATCGCGTCCTCCAGGGCCTTTGAAGTTCTTGGCACTGTGCCTATTGATCATGACGCTCCCTCTGTCCACGAGCCATGCAAGACCCTCTGTGTTCTAGACTCTTCCTTTAACCCGCCAACCCTCGCTCATCTAAAAATGTCTAGCTCCGCCTTGGAGGAGAGTCCGGGACCGTCATCCCGTCTTTTGCTGCTGCTGGCAACTCAGAATGCGGACAAGCCATCCCAACCAGCTCTCTTTGAAGATCGGCTTGTCATGATGACCCTGCTTGCTGAAGATTTGCGGACCTATTTGAGATCTCGTCTTGCGATATCTGGTCTCGACGATGGCAACGTCCCGCACATTGACATTGGAGTCACCAAGAAGCCATATTTCGTAGACAAAGCCGCTGCGATAGAAGAATCCGGTGTATATACCAGTTCCCTAGAGCAAGTCCATCTCACAGGATTTGACACTCTCATTCGAATTTTCAATCCCAAATATTATCCACCGGAGCACACTCTAAGGCCGCTGGAACCATTTCTGACTCGTCATAGACTGAGAGTCAGGATGCGGCTAGGTTGTGAATGGGGCGGACGACAAGAGCAGCAAGATTATCTTTCTAATCTCGCCCATGGTGGAAAAGAGAATGAGGGTGCTAAGAGTGAATGGGCAAACCAGATTCAACTTGTCGAAGGGACGAAAGAGGATGAGCAGGCTGTCAGCTCGACTAAGGCCAGGATGGCGGCTAGCCATAGACCTGAGGGTCTGGATTCCTTGGTGCCGAGAAATGTTCGCGACTATATAATATCTTGGGGGCTTTACAAAGATGAATAAATGGACTGTAAATAGATAAAAAAGTCACCACAGACGTCTCTATACTGGGAGATTTCTCTGGTAGTTTCGCAGCAGCTCAACGTTTTATACAGTACATTAAAATATGCACATAACAACCTTCTTTTATCCTTTTTATTACACGACGCTTTTGAGGTCGAAAACTCCAAAATTATATCCAAGGCATCCGAACTCCCATCCCGCTACGTATGCATGTAAATCAAGCAGTTGAACCGACCATGACTTTTTCAAAAACACCACTTAAGCTTTAACTTATTCACTTTCTTCTTTCTCCCTTTTACCGAGTGTATAAGCCAGCCCTCCACCGACTAGATTTGCTAGACACAGACCCATTGTTGCACCACGGACAATACCTCGCGCACCCCATCGCTTCATGAAAGGATGCTTTCGCCGACCTGCGAGGAGCAGATACAAGGCTGACCAGGTCGCACTAATGCCGGCACTGTCGACTTGGAAACCTTGCAGGTTGGCGTAGGAGGTGAAGAGCAGCACCGGAGGGAAGAGCATCGGAAGCATCTGGAACGGACGCATATATTGTGCCGTTATGAGCGTGGCGAGGAGGGTTGGCGGGAAAGGAGATTCTGTAAGAAGTTCCTTAACGTCAGTTTTACATATCATAGCAATTTCAGTTTCAATGAATGCAAATAGCATTATTAAAAGCTATTAACGCAGGAGTTTAGATGGAATTGAAGAATTAGTATACTATACATACCTCCCCATGCCCTGGCCCGTTGATAAAATGATTTCTTTGCCGTCACAGCTGGAAAGTCCGTATTAACCATCTTTCCTTCTTTCTTTTGCTTCTCTTCGCCCTTTATTGTTCTTGTTGTTGCAAGAAATTAATTGGCCTTCTCCTTAAGGCTTTTTGAGGTATGTACTTTTTCAATAGGCTAACTAGCGGCTCTTTAGCGTCAAAACTTCTCCAACTCCCGAGGCCACTAGAAACCACGCTGGTCATAACTAACGGTCTTCTAGACCAGCAAGCCCAAAGGGCACGTTTTTATCCACAATCAGACACTGTTGCGAGTCTTCTTCTTCTACCATTGTTATTGAGGAGAGCTCGCAGGGACATATTTAGAACCTCGTCGTGAGTGTCTTGACTACGTACGGCTCAACTGATTCTTGGCTCTTTCCCCGCGTCGTCAGCTGCGACTGGCAGCGTTCGGAGTATTTCATCAGATTTCGCGATATCAGCGATCACATTGACGAAGAATCGATCGTGATGCCAGGCGCCACCGCGTCCGGCGCAGATACCGGCTCCAATGAGAGCGGTGCGAGGTCGCGAAGTCATAATGAGGGAAATCAAGATCGCAAATACACCCCCGAACAGAAAGCTGCCGTGTTAAGGATTCGGAAATGTTCGACCACCGCGTTCTACGAGATTCTGGCTCTTGAAAGGTCGGCATCGGATGGGGAGATCAAGAAGGCATATCGGAAGCTGAGCCTGTTGACGCATCCCGATAAGAACGGGTATGAAGGGGCCGATGAAGCTTTTAAAAGTGAGCTCGACGCTGAAGATGGTTATGCCTAGTCTAACATCAGCCATCCAGTGGTCGCCCGGGCTTTTCAGATATTATCCGATTCAGATAAGAAATCTAGGTACGATAAGTTTGGCGGAGACCCAGATAGCAGGTTCACGCCGGGCGGAGGACCCTCCGCCAGCACTTCTTCCCCATTCAGTGGCTTCGGCGCTGGTGGGTTCCCTCGATCGCAGCCTGGCGGGCCTATGTTTGAAGAAGAGATTTCTGCGGAGGAATTATTCAATCGCTTTTTTAACGGAGGTCTCGGGGGTGGATTCAGCCCTTTTGGTAAAGCTACACTTTCAAACCAGGTTGCGGGGAGATGCTAATTTCGTTCCAGCGGGCCCACAGTTTGTTTTCAATATGGGGGGAGGCCCTGGACTTCGTGTTCACCAGTTTGGTGGCCCGCGACCGCGGAGACGGCCCCGCGAAGCCAACGGGCAGTCAGAACCCGCACCTTCTGGATGGGCATCACTGCAGCAACTTCTCCCAATCTTGTTCCTCTTTCTCCTACCTCTCTTTTCTTCTATTTTCTCTACTACGACTTCGACCCCTTCTGGCCCTTCCTATCGTTTTGACACCCCTGCGCCGCCCTATACTGTGCAGCGGATGACGCCAAGGTTAAAGGTCAATTATTTTATTAACCCTGCCGATGTCGAGGATTTTAGCACCCGGAAGTTCCATCAGCTTGATCAACGCGTTGAGGTGGACTATGTCACAAGGCTTCGATTCGACTGCGATAGTGAGGCACAAACACGGGATCGGATGATCCAAGATGCACAGGGCTGGTTTTACCCTGATGCAGAGAAGCTGAAGGAAGCGCGTACTATGGAGTTGAAGAGCTGCCGACGTCTAGATGCGTTGAAAGGGAAGCTACACAATTAATACCGCTTATGATCCTATTTTTATATAATTATTGCATTGTTTTTTCTTTTTCTTTTTTTCTTTCTTCCTTTTCTAAAACCTTTCTTCAACCCTCTTTTTTTTTCCCTTGTCTTGTTGAATTTTTGCATTTTGCAATGTCCTGGGATTGGAGTACAGAGGATGTCGATTCACGACTGTTGTTTGAGAACATGGTATGTATGGTCGGTCTACTTGGCATGGGAGGGACTTATTCCAAAGAACAAAGATGATTTGACAGCGATCAGGGTTCTTTTTTCTTCTTATGATATTATTATTACATAGCGGGGTTCGTATATATGTAGACGGTCGAGCAATTATTCAAAGGCTTATTAGAGGTCTTTTATTTTTTTAGGCAACATTTTTCGAAGGGATTGGTGTATTCTAAATGCTTCTACTACAGATGTATCATAAGGCGGGAGTAGTTACTAATCACAACAGTTAAGTATGTCTCCATGCGTGCGGTCAAGCTGATCACGCCCCATGTCAGGTTTCTCATTTACTACGATTCTAGGGAAGGAATTTTTACCCTACACCCTTCTATTCTAAAGAGTTTTATTCATTCTTCAGCTGTTCTAAAGTTATCCCATAAAATGGCAGATACACTCTCCGAGGCGGACAAGGTCAGTAGTCGCGAGATTCTCTCAAGCTCTGTCTTTTAACCCCCCCAATACTGAATATACCCCATCGCCTAGATCCGTAATAAACGTCTAGCAAAGTTGTCTTCTCAAGCGACTTCTCAGTCCTCGTCACAACCCCCGCTGACTTCAGATCCTACCCGCGGTCAAACCGTCAACCCTTCAACTCAACTGAATTCACTATCTCCACAGCTGGAGTCCTCACAGCCCGCGGGCAACGTGAGCAGTGCGCCTGGCTCACTTCAACCCTCGCCACCTCTAGAATTACAACAATCCGGGCCGCAGGGAAAAAGAGCAAGGATATCGCCGCCGTCGACAGACGTACCTCCCCGGCCACAGTCAACGCCGTCCCTCCCACCGAAACGGCCAACTGTGAAACCAGAGGAAACCCTTGAGTCCTTTGAGGATAGGACACTGGGTGCGCTCTTTAAAATATCTCTGAGAGAAGATCGTCAACAAGATATCCATGGACAACCGCTTGTATACCTTCCAGGTATTAAGGATGACCTCAAAGAACAAGAACAGGGGCCGCGAATCGAAGTTGGAATCCTCGATCAGGCTCTTCTGGAAGCGGTATCAAACTTAGGTCATCAGAAGCCCTTGGACTACTTATTACCTTGTTGGAAGAGGGTCCAACGACTGTGCAAAGGATTTCGAAAATCCCGTGAAGATGATCCAAAGTTCACTATTGTTCGGGAAGCGAGACGTTTGTGTGTTAGCTACTGCATTTTCGCCATCACGCTGCCGGATATATTTGGGTGTGTCACGCCTGATCGCTGCTAATTCTAGGGAGAGAAATTGCTGATCCTCCGCTCTTCGGCAGGCTTGAGCCGTCTGACCGATCTCTGTTAAAACCCTACCTGCTTTTAGACGCTGAAGACGACAGCGGTATCGATTTTGACCTTCTCTCGGAATTCGTCAAGAGATTTGATGAGGACCAGGCCGTGAAACTTGCCTTCATCGCTGCCGTCGAGGAAATGAGTGGTGACCTCGCGACTATGACAATTAATGATGACTACAAGCCCTATGTCTCGGTAGGTTTGGATATTGGGGCCTTTCTTATATGCATCGCTTTAATTCGCTGCCTAGGCCTTAAGAAACCTTGTTCATCATGCTGCCATCGCCTCCGCTCTTACGGAATCTGATAGATTTAACGCCTCTCAAATGCCGGCCATTTTTGAACAAGTCACGCTCTTGGGACCGTGGTTTCACCTGTCTCCTCTTCAAGCCAACGTCACTACTACTTATTTTTCTAGTCCGAAAACGAGAGACCAGGCTTTTATTTTGAATTCTCAGAGATCACTTCGGATGACCCAACAGATGCTTAGTTCCGATTTGCTAGACGTAATAAATCATCTTATTCGGGCCTCAAAAGATGCTAGAGAGAAGGTCTTGGATTGGTTTGCAACGGCATTAAACATCAATCATAAGAGAAGAGCCATGCAAGTAGACTCCAAAACGGTATCGTCGGACGGCTTCATGTTTAATCTCACGACGTGTCTAGATCAGCTATGTGAGCCATTTATGGATGCAGCTTTTACAAAAGTAGGGAGACAATTTGGAATCACATGGCTCCACGACCGCTAACCTCAGAGTAGATTGACAAAATTGACTTGAACTATCTACATCGAAACCCGCGGGTGGATTTGAGGGATGAGACTAAAATCAACGCTGACCAGCAGGCTTCCGATGAATTCTACTCCAAGACGGTTGATGGGACGTCACACTTCATATCTGAAATCTTTTTCTTGACGGTTGCTGCTCACCATTATGGAAGCGAATCGCTCACTTCCAAGCTCGAGCAGCTCGAGAAGGATCTCCGCCATATGGAGTCCACTATCAATAAGTTTGAGTTGGAGCGTCATAAATGGGCCCAGAACCCTATTCAACTGCGGACGTTTGAAGAGGCCCTGAAAAAATACAAGGATAAGTACGACCTTGGTCTCTCTTTGAAATACAGTTTGCAAGGCGTCCTCTTTGATGAGACATGGCAGACTCGGTCAATGCAATTCATGCGCTATGTTATTGTTTGGCTGCTTAAGCTAGTTTCCGGAGTCAACTTTCCGCGGGAGAAACTTAAGCTGCCGTTGCCGGAAGACCCTTCGGATGTCTTCCGATGTTTACCTGAATACTTCTTGGATGACATTATCAGCAATTTCAAGTTCATCATGTGGTGCATGCCCCAAATTATCACTGCAACTCAAGGGGATGAGCTCGTGATGCTTTGCGCAACCTTCCTTGAGAGCACGCAATATATCAAAAACCCGTATCTGAAGGCTGGTTTGGTATCAATTCTTTTCAGAGGGACCTGGCCGCGCCCCAGTGGTGGCAGAGGTGTCCTTGTGGACCTTCTTAATTCAATGCCCTTCGCGACAGAGTATCTCCTTCATGCATTGATGAGGTTCTACATTGAAGCTGAATTCACCGGGACTCATACCCAGTTCTTCGACAAGTTCAACATTCGATATGAAATATTCCAAATAATCAAGTGCGTCTGGCCCAATCTCACCTACCGATCTCAGCTCTCCGATCAGGCCCAGCAAAATCTGGATTTCTTCGTTCGGTTTGTTAACCTTCTTCTTAATGACGTGACCTTCGTCCTTGACGAATCATTCACGGCCTTCATCACTATACATGACACCCAAGTTGAACTTAGCCAGGGAGGGAACTCAATGGATACAACCGAGCGCCAAGAGAAGGAAGAGCAGCTTACGGCAGCACAGAACAGAGCCAAATCCTATATGCAGTTAACCAATGAAACGGTTGCAATGCTTAAGCTTTTCACAGAAGCATTAGCAGACTCATTCACGATGCCAGAGATTGTTCAACGATTGGCCGATATGCTTGACTACAACCTGGATGCCATGGTAGGTCCCAAGAGCTCCAACTTGCGCGTAGATAACCTGCAAGAGTACGGGTTCAGTCCACGCACATTACTTAGTGAGATTGTCGACGTCTATCTCAATTTGATGGAGAAGGAGAACTTTATCTTTGGCGTTGCCCGGGACGGTCGATCATATAAACCTAAAAATTTCGAGAAGGCTGCGGAAATCCTCCGGAAGTGGGGCCTGAAGTCCCAGGAGGAACTACAGAGATGGGATGAGCTGCAGAAGAAGGTCAAGGCCGCCAAGGAGATGGACGACCAAGCGGAGGAGGACTTGGGAGATATACCGGACGAGTTCTTGGGTATGATCTCTTCCCTAAGATTGTTGTCGAAAGCCATGCTAAAACTGCTCTGTAAGATCCCTTGATCTACACCCTTATGGAAGATCCTATTATTCTCCCTAGTTCGAAAGTCACAATCGATAGGGCAACGATCCGGTCCCATCTACTTAGTGATCCGAATGACCCCTTCAATCGAGCACCGCTGAAGATTGAAGACGTTAAGCCAGGTACGAAACAATCCCGTGCACAGGCCTTGAGATTCCCTTGCCAGCTAACCTATCTTTCACATAGATACGGAACTCAAAGCGAAAATCGAGGCTTTCAAATCCGAGCGAAAGGCAGTAAAAAGACAGGCCTTGTTACAAGGAGCGGCGGAGAACATGGACCTGTCAAGTGGCTGAACTGGATTGGAGATTGACTTCCCAACTGTGAGGGAACAAAATCGCAATTTTTCATAAGGTTAGAGTTATTTATGCCGTCACGTTGACGGACCTCATATCCCGACTTCTGTTAACCCCAGGTCTTCTTGCAATTGATGAGGGTGCCTCCATTTTCTTGTTATTTTTCTGGCTCGATCTTAGAATGGAAGTCTACTGGCTGTAAACTACCTGCTGATTGTAGTATCCGCTATGGTTTATCACGAGGCCAAACCAATCGCTTATACTCGATTACAATGCTTCGGGCGAAATGGGTTTTTCTTTTTTCCCTTCATTTTTTGCTTAGTTGTTGATCGAGTCGTCGATTGATTTTCCCTTTGTCGGCCCCTTCAAGAGTTTTTACCTTTTGGAAAGAAAGAAAAATCTAAACAAGGGAATGGAAAGTGATCTGCTAGACTACAACTACTATTATATTTCGGGTGTTATACCGCTCCAAACGTCCTTATTTGTAGGGCGCTCAGAGTTCTCACCTGAATGTTTCTTTGAAATAAGTCTAGTAGTGACTCGTACCTATCTGTGACCTCTTTAATTCAATACCTAAGTACTGACCTATCAAATGTGCATTGTCACCTGCAGGCTGCATCTTTAGCCAGTGATTTCTTACTCTATCATAGCTTAATTATAAGGTCAGTGAGAAAAGAATTGATGTCGGTAAAGAAGATGTATGTATCATACTAAAGTAGTATCATATACCTCAATGGAATTCATTGGCTGGAACAAAGTGGGTCTGAGTTGACTGACGGCAGTGACAGCTGAAGAATGAGACAAGAGGGCAAGAGGCGAGACAACGTCCCGTTGACCATCAACCCAATCGCTTTTAGCCAGCTCAAATTGCAATGGCGTCCGTAGTAGTGCCACGTGCGATTGACTTCTTTCCACCTACCCCTCAAGCTTACAATTTCTTGTTGAACGTGTTCCAATACTTCCCAGTGGTGAGTCGTGAAACCAATTGACTATTATTGAACGAGACGAGGAAGAACAACAGAATACTATAACTACTACCTACATAGCTATATGACGTCCCGTTGGAGCTCTTTCTGACTCGAGGAATAGGTTACGATCGCGCTATGGCTTCTGTCCTTCTACCCTGCCGGGAAGACGTCCTTTGCACGTTCTCATCTGAATTTTCCCGGCCGAATCGCGTGGTTCGCGATGGAAATCGTGGGGTCAATCAATCTGTTATTCATCCTGTTCACGCTCCCTCAGAAGGTGGATGTGCCTACTACTACTGAGCTGCCGGGGTGGAACAAGCTGACTGCTGCCCTTTACATCATTCATTACATCAACCGGGCGATCATCTCCCCGTTTACTGCTCCGAGCGTCTCTCCAGTCCATGCATCCGTGGCCGCCTGTGCGGCCTTGTTCAACTGGCTCAATACCGTGTGTATAGGTGGGTGGTTGGTTGGTTACGAAACTGCCGTCGTGGGTTGGAAGGTCGATGGAGCCCGTTCAGACGCCCATCATCTACTTCCCCAGAGGCTCCTCCCCTGCCTGGGTGTCGTTACATTCTTCCTTGGGATGGCAGGCAACATCCAAGCCGAGAGAGAACTTCACCGTCTTCGCCGCGCGGAAGCAGACCGCCGTGTCAGAGAAAAGGAGCAAACAACGGGGCAAGCTACAGATCCGCGCAATCGCTACTCAAAGGTCTATGTTATTCCACCGGAGAAGGGTCTATTCCGGTCCATCCTCTTCCCGCACTATACCTTTGAGTGGATCGAGTGGTTTGGTTTCGTCCTGGTTGGCACCGCAATCTTTCCTTCACCGTCACCCTCTATCTCTTCTTCCTTCGCGACCCCTCCCATCAAACTGGTCCCCTGGCTCGTTCCTGCCGCAATGTTGGCCGAGAAGTTACAAATCCCGCTACCTTTACCGGCACTGATATTTCTGGTCAATACCATCACGAATATGCTGCCGCGTGCGCGATGGGGACGCAGCTGGTATGTAAACAAATTTGGCGAAAAAGCTGTGGCTGGCCGGGGTGCCGTGATACCGTGGGTAACTTGGTTATAAACAAGGTGTCTTATGTAAATGGAAACGTTCCAAGACTCGGACGCAATCAATTCATTCTAGGTGCCCTGGCAAAGCTTGAGCTTTGTAAACCAAGGCAGGGAATAGAACTAACATGAATGATTTATTTGCGATTGAAACATCTTTTGACTGCGGAGGTATATCAAAAATAACAATAACCTTCGAAGCTCAAAAGTTTTTATTAACTTACCTCAGTCTTCAGGCTGCTTTGCTCCTTCCACGGTTCTATGTAGTTACCTACCCAAAACTACCCTCTGCAAAAAAAAAAAAAAAAATTTTTATCTCTGCGTAGTACGCTATGCCTCTTCGGGCGAAGAGCTCTTGTACAGTACTTTATCTTCAGTTGGCGGCGGCGAACTAAGCTTTTAGCGCAAACCTTAGCCACACCATTCCCAATTTGGTGTTATTACCAAAGCTTTTGCTCGCCTGCCAAGCGCCCGGATGCCTATATGAGTATGTATGTACATACATACATGACTTCCCTATGCTCATCTGCCCATCATGATAAGAATCCCTACGCCTCCAGAAACCCCTCATACATACAGAAATCCCCTTTGCTAACTTACTGTTATACCCAAATCCGCTGGCTCAGCCTGGCTGTGTCTCTAGGAATCCATTATGCCCATAATAACTACAAAAATTCCATATAACAATTGATCATTATTACCTAACCTTCCGGTGCCCTGGCACATCTTAGATACGTACTAAGTCAGCGAATTATTAGCATAGGGAAGTCTGGCGAAACTGCAGCTCAGTATTGCCTGAGATGCTTCGTGCTATCAGATATTCCCAGCAATTACTATCCTGTCTCTACATGACTCTACTTGAAAAGGAAAAAAGAAACTCTCTAAAATATTTAGACCTAAGCCTATAGTCATGAACAGCCGGGATCAGCAATAGGTCAGGTAACACCTTTTTCGTCTTAATGGCGGCGACGACTGGAGTGGAACACCATTGTCGTCGGGTGCACGGAATCTGACGAAGAACCCCAAGAGTCTAACTATCGCCCAAGGCCCAAGGGACGCATGGTTCCATGTCTGGAGCAGCTACATACTAGAGTTCGAGTCACCATACGGCAGTGAAGAAGTTGACAACTGTTGGAACAGTTATCTGTCAAAGAATGTGAAGAGGATACTAGCATATTCTTGATTGAACATAGGGGCCTCATTACGTATACGCGATAACAAAACGCACAAGCTTTAACATTGGTTCAGTGCGCGTACAGCGGAATACAACAATATGGCATAGGCAGCAGCCAATTACCTCGACGATGAAACCGTGTACAATGATAGCTTTATTAGTGGATCGAGGACGAGTATGATTTATTGAAAAAAATTATGTGAGGCACTCAAGAGTCAAGCCCATATGTAGAATACTACTAAACGTATGTGGAAATCAAATCCTCGTCTCAAATTCCTTCTCGATATATTAGGACTGCCGGTAGTATAGGAAACATCGGACGGACGCAGAAGTACTGGCAATATGCAACCTTTTAGTTCAGATCTCATCAATTCAGTCTAAACAATGTCCACCCTCGCGGATCGTGAATCACCTACAGGACCTGAAAACTTGGGATAAGGTATAGATTCCTGCCACATGTGCGCACGAATCATCAACTGCTGTGGTAGAGGGGGCATAGCAGCAGATAGGACTCATACAGGTAACAGTAGACTCAGTATGACTGTATGAGCCTCCTCTGGTAGTCCCGGAAAGGAAAACTCGTCAAGAAGCTTAAGTGGAAAAAATCGAGCAGGAATCAGCAGGCGCCTTTATCCTTGTCCATACCTCTAGATTCGGCGCCCGCTTGCGGTTTAGCGCCGAGGAGGCATCCTTGAAAGAAAAAAAATCACATGACCTAGGCGGGGTTTCACTTGTGGGTTATCTCAGTACCTCAGATG
>NPHW01002824.1:0-29601 GCA_002240705.1 Elaphomyces granulatus
CAACATCTACAAATCTCAGGGCAAGCTGGACGAGGCCGAGAAGATGTACCAGCGGGCACTGCAAGGATACGAGAAGGCATTGGGCCCAGGTCACACATCAACGCTGAACACTGTCAACAACTTGGGCAAACTCTACACGGACCAGGGCAAGCTGGACGAGGCCGAGAAGATGTTACAGTGGGCACTGCAAGGGTACGAGAAGGCATTTGGTCTCGAGAATGTTGCAAGACATGAATCAGCGCTCCACGCGATATCGAGTCAGGGCGACCTCTTCGCCACTCAAGGGCATCTGGACGAGGCTAAAGAGATGTACTCAAGAGCGTATACTGGCTATCGGGCTCTTCTAAGCCCATCTAGCAATCAATGCCAATACCTTGAAGGCAGGATTGCATCCTTAGATCACACGCAAGGTAAACGAAAAGATATTTCTGTCATTTTTGAAAAATTAATGCGTAAGCTTTTGAGGTGAATTTTTATAGTGCGGCTGAAGACAGCTTCCTATTAATTATTGTGGAGAATAAGATTTTCGTCGTTTATACTTCTATGTATATGAACTTTGGATGTGGCTACTGGTCATGATACAGTAACTACACATTGTCGTCTGTGTTCGGGGCCTGGGGCACTACACACTTTATTCTATTGCTTCAATGAATAATGGTGCTCTCGGTAAAGGAAAGTCTGCTAGAGTCCGAGTATACTGGAAGGGGTAGGATTGAACATCACTTTTGTGCTTTCAACTCAGTCAGCATCGTATTTGTTGAAGTCAGGAAGTCTTAGGTTTCCGGGAAAGTAAGACTTGACCTACATAAATAGCCGCAGAGTGTCTTGGTATGTTGCCGCTTCGGATTTTGATACATCCATTCATGTGGATACGTATATTCATGACTTTCAGTTGATAAAAGCGTGACTCGTACTGGCATTTTCGTCCTTATTTTTGGTCAGCCTCACTACGGAATTATTAGCCTTGCCTATGGTTCTTTGTAAGTGTCCAGCACTGCTGCCTCGTGCCCAGAAGAAACAACATGCTATACACAGTATACGGAAAAGAGGGAATTTGTACACAATTGAAATTATTATTATTATTAGTTCCCATCCTAGATCAATATCACCACATATCAGATACGTGAGATAAATTCCAGTGTGTTTAAATATGGCTTTCTCTCTGTCCCCTTTCTACCCACACAGAACGGGGTGTAGTCAAATTCCGAACTTCTTAGGCATTTGACAGGACATAACATCTTCTAGTCTTTCTTCGGCTTATGAAATCTAGATGTATTTATTACCAGAGATGAAAGGATTTTCGCTTCTCATATCAAATAAGATTAATGATATATACGAATGGTATGTAGAATGATGTATATACGGGTAAGGACAAGAAAGAATCCAGCAACATATGATAGAAATCCTCTCGAGGTGCTCTGTTAATTAAAATACATAGAGTCCATACTCATGAGGGATCAGTCTCCTGACAACATTCGTGTCTTATATGTATTTAGGCTATCAGCTCGAATTTAGTTCACATCGCAAACTTCCTAACAAGGGTTAAAATCTATGGATTGATGTACAGCAAGCGGTAGCAATTTATTTTTGTAAACTACGCCTAATAACAGGTAACTATTGATTTGTCAAACACGCCAACTTGAAGGGCATTAGAAACATTGCCTTTCTTCGACAGCTCCCATTTATTGTCCAGAACTATACTCAATTGTACATCTTATAGTCTGTTGAAACTCAATGAAGTTGGAGCGAAGCTTGCTTTTTTGACCACGTGGAAGTGTCTTAAACACGTGCGGTCAGGTGGCTAAGATCGCCATCGGACAGCATGAGCTCGTCATTTTGCCAAGCTATTGCCTTCCTCTAACTTCTGAAGTCCGTATTTTTTTAGACGGATAGCGTTGATGTTGATAAAGCCAGCTATATAAAGGTTAGAATTAAAGGCCACGCGAAATGAATGACACTAGAAGTTGACTCAAGAAATTTAAACGTACTCGTATCAACGGGGCTGAAGTTCACTAGGCTGTCCATTGATGACTCCTCTTCAGAGTACAGTTTCTCAGTCTCAGATGATCTCCCTAGAATAAAGCAGTTACCGCGATAGCATCGAAGTCGAACCTCGCCGTTCTAGAAGCGTTAGCTGGTGAGGCTCAAGGGCTGTAGATCAGAACATACGACGCGTTGCTGGGAGAAGATGAGACTATTTTCGACAAACTCTCTCTCGGGCGAGAAGTAGCTGTATCGTGAATAGTTAGCGCTAATAATCAAAAAAGGGGTCACGGCATCTTACAGCCCATTATATAGAAGCTCTGACCACGAATGGGTGACGAATTGGTCACGGAGGGCTCGAACCTTCCCGTCCATGACAAGACCTTCAATATCCAAGTGGGCTGCTCGCAGCTATGAGCAGAAGTCAGCTTCTACATCGAATATTGTTGAAGAGTAAAGAGAGTAGTATGAGACGGAACTAAGCCAATCGCGACATGAACCAGCTCTCGCTTTGGTTGTTTGTCTGTCATATGATAAGATGACCAACAGAAGGAGGCGTCTAAAAGACACAGAACTCACAATTGTCATGGCAGGTGAGTCTGTGCTAGTACATGGTTGACAATGCTCACTGCTTAGTAGATGTACTTATTATTATCCGTCAACAAATCATTTCTACATACCGTAGCACCCCCTTGATTTAATTCCAATAAATCTCGTCTTCGATGGTTAGCACGTCACAAAAACAAGGAGCCCGAGTACAAACCTCAACGATATCAATCCTTCCAATACCGTGAACTTTACCAATTTCGTTCAAGGCGATGAATAGCTCTAGGCTACCCGTATAATCCTTACCCTCAGAGCTTACCTTGACCGGAACACCCTTTTCAAACCGGATGGTAACGTCTTGTGGAGTGGACGGTGCAGTTAGAGGATCATTAGTGCTGTAGAATGTTAACTTTCGGTAAGGGAAGTGTTTAAAAGAGAGGAGAAAGAGTCCTTACCGAGTCCACATGTCATCAGGGGGAGGTCGAGATGGGTCCTCTAACTGCCCGCTTTCATAGCTACAATGTGCAATATTGTCATCCATGCTGTACGGCTTGGCCTTAGTAGAAGTCACAGGGATTCCCGTCTTAGCGGCATATTCGAGCAGATCGTTCCTCCCTTGGAAGCGCTCAAAGAATTCAGGAATTCGCCAGGGTGCAATAATCTTGATCTGAGGATCGATGGCAAGGAAGGCTAGTTCGAAGCGGACTTGATCATTCCCTTTCCCCTATTATCACCAGTTAGTAAGTGGATTGAGGAGAAAGGCTCATCTCTATTATTAGGAGGTCATCATTATAGTGAGAATACGGCTTCAGAAGGAAAGTATGTTGTATTTTACGGGAATAGACGGCAAATCCCTACTACCTAGGGCGAGGGAATAAGTTTACAGAGAAGTAATAAACTTGCCGTGCATCTAAAAAAATACGGGTTAGTGAGCGTCCTCTTTCGCCGGGGAGTTGTTTAAAGATTGAGTGGAAAAGTGAAACCAAGTACTAGGAATCCCTGGAGAATTCAAGATTGGCACAACACACATACCCATGGCTAACATACTGGCCTACAATTCTCCGTCAGCAGAAGCCTCAATGAATTCGATATAGGACTACTCACAGCCTTCCTCTAAGGCAACTTGGATCTGCGCTCGTGCAATAACCGGGCGAGCGAGACTCGTTCCAAGAAGGTATCTGCCTTCGTATTGTGCGTTACAGCAAATAGCAGGAAAGATTAAATCCTCGACGAAGGTCCGGCGTAGATCCTTGATAATCATCTTAGACGCCCCAATCTTTGCTGCCTTAGCGCGAACTTGGTCCCAGTCTTCCTCCTGCAGAGCATTCAGTTAGTAATTCTGTTTAGTCATAAATTATAGAAATGGCTGCGAATCACGATGGCCTTACCTGTCCCACATCTGCGAGAAAACAAACCACCTCGTAGTCCTTTTCTAGAAACCACTTAAGTATACATGATGTGTCGAGGCCGCCCGAGTAAGCCTGTAGTTGTTAGCATCTACAGGCAGCATTAGGGAATGCTTCCGGACAGTTCCCCCCGTACAGCGCACACGACTTTTCAGGCAGAAGAAGGATTATCCACTCATCTCACAAAATAGCAGGGGAACAGAGAAATGACGACAGGACAGGAGGAATTCTTTTGATAGGGTGACTCCCTGGGTTCAGGTTTCAGCGATAACACTCGTCATAAGTAGGCCTGAAAGGGTTGCCGTCAAAAAATCTCTCCCTATCGCCATTTCTCTACCTTCACGTGCTCATTTGTGAGATATAAACCGAGAAAGTTAATACCTTTTCTACCTAAAAAAATCACACTTTGAAGCTATGTGCACCTCAAGAACGGAATGTCCCGAGGGGAACTGTCAGGGAGAATCCAGGGAGTGAAAACTCACAAGGCACACTCTTTTCATAGATGCCATGTCTGCAAAGTTTTGCTGTATGCCTGAATTGAAAGGGAAATATTCCTGTCTGTCGTGGAGGTATGTCTCTGATATAGCTCTTTAGAAACCCGACCCCGCGGCCCCCGCCTTTATCTGGGCTCAACAGCTTGGCCCAATCTGGTTACTCAACGGTCAACCTTGGAACTTCGGCTCCCCACCTTGTGAGCATTGACCAGTCAACGTACATAGTAACCAGATTCAGCTCGGCCGGTGTAGATTTAAACATTTTCGGCAGAAAAATAGCGCCGGAAAAAGTTCGGCATCAGCAAACAGCGTCGGGCAATAATGAATCAATCCATAGTTTTTGATCTATATGCCGATATGAGATTCATAGTGGGTTAACAAGACATGGTGAAACTAATAAGCCGCTACTGTAGCACAATATAGGTATTCATCTAATAAGGTTCATTGGAAGAGACCGGGAAGGCTACCTATATACATACCAATATCATAAATATACATATGAAAGTGACAGAGTGAGGGATAGCTACTATGGGTGCTTGTCATTGCCACTGCTTGAATGCCTTGCAAAGGGCTACGTCATATATATCTAGTAGGCAATACTCATTCATTTAAGATAATACCGGTAGTTGTCATTGCAGTGGAGACACCGGAAATTTTGGAACATGTCTAATTCCTTATTATCGAGTCATTGCCGTATCAACGAGGCCCACGTCAAAAGGATTGAGCAAAAGCACGTATCATCTCTCCTCCTGGAATGAATAAAAAAGAAACAAAGAAAATTAGCCCCTTCTCTGACGGAGTCACAGATACAACAAAATAGTTAGAGCCTTGAGAATATCCGACTGCGACGTTGCCTCGCATCATCAACCGCTTGCTCTACTGGAATCACTCCCGTACTGCTGGATTGGATATCTCGATCCGGCTGGTGATTAGCATTGATATCTTGCAAAATTGAGAATGATATGTATTATCATATCTTGAACTTTCCTGGATCACACGTCATCCACTCTTGTTGGAGTCGATCACTAACTTGCTGGTGGGATCTGGGCGGATCTTGGATAACTTCGGCCATGAAAGCAGCCCATAAAAAACAGCGAAATGCGGAAAAGGCCGTGAAGATGCAAGGGACAAGACATAGAACCATTTGACTTTCGCTAGACATTAATGAAGGGAGCACGGGAAATATCGTCTCTGAAACCGTCATACGTGAAATGAGCACTACTGCCGTAAAAAACGTCAAACCACTCCTGGTGTTTGTGGCGTTCAATCTGGTGGGAAAGGCAGGGATAGACCAAACTAGCGCACATCATCATTTGAAGTCCGTCGAGAACCTCGTTATTAAGGTCTCCACAAGGCTGAAAATGGAATGCCGTTGATTTCAACGACATTCCTTGCCAATATAGCGCCTCTCCTCATCTCCAAAGCTGGTAAGCGACTCGTCGAATCTCTTGATTTTTTTTTTTTTTTTTTTGTTTCTGGTTCTTATCGGTGTAGTACATGTATATGGGGAGGATTCAATGGCATCTTGTAGGGTGTGGTCAAAAGATCGTATCGGTTCTCTTGAAGGTTTGTTCCTGCCTCGTCTGTTTGCTCATTTACCGCTAGGTCCAGAGGTTGGACACGCTCGTCCGTACCATCGAATTTGGGATCCCCGGTCTTATTGCTCGTTGTGGATGACAGACTTGAACGCTTTGATCGTGCTAGTTGATTGCACCCGCTCGACCATTGGAAAACTCCCTCGACCAGTGTTTCCGTCCATGCTCCAAATGATTGGCTTCGAATGAAACCTGCGCACACTGGTGCGCCAACGATGCCATCAAAGGTATCAAAAATTGTCCCGGAGACTATTGAGATAGAATTTTGAGAAATTTGTAGAGTATTTAGAGAGAAAGTCGTCGATAGAGTCTGGTTCGTACGTGTGTGCGGATGTTATTATATCATTGATTCTTTCTCGGGTCCAGACCGGAGACGATCGGAGACACTTATTGAATGAAATCCGTTATAAATTTCGGGCACGATTTTTGTCGTCTCATCGAAAACTTTCTGCTCCTTAATTGGGCCGATTCAGATGTTGGCAAATTACACAAGAAAGATGCTAATACATACCTAATATATATACCTAGGTAATCAGAAGAGAAATCCTAATCATCGCGCTAAGATCGCAACTGGAGTTGGAGGTGATTTGAGAAGATCAATTATTGCAACAGCCAAGGGGGATAAAAGAGGGACGAGCGGTTAATGTGAAGGGGGCTTGGTATTCACGATAATACCTACATGTATGATAGGTATAGGAGAGCTATTCCCATCGTGTAGGGTTGAGCCCTGGGTTATTAGTGCCCTCGGTTACTACACACATAGCCTAGAAGGAACCAATTGTAAGCACATATTTTCCAATGGTAATAGGTTATGGCCCTTAATTAAATTCATAAAAGGTCATCTCTTAGGCTGAGTGAGTGGCAGAAGTTCAGAACTGCTCTCCTGCTGGCTGATGGGCTTGAGGAATGGGCCGTCCCTGTTAAAGGTCTTTTTTGATTTACCCATTCTGAGGAACGATTGGCCAATCAAGGATCCAAACCTGTAAGTGTTCGTTGTTTGAGGATTTATCTTTAGAGTGATGTGTAGTAAGTCACAACTATCTCATTTTATTCTGTGCGACAGTTATGAGCCGGAGACGATTGAAGCATTGTTAGAGACAAATTCCTTTATTCCTTTCTCCTAGACTCAGTGTCTCTATCCACATCTCACGAGATCGCCGGGGTTTCAGCAACTCCTAAGACTGCCACCTGGCCACTACGGCGTACGCTGTATGCGGTAGTGGAACAGTCTACTATCAGCATTTCATAAATTTAAAGGACAAGGAAAGGACGAACAAATAATGAGCTTATGTGGTTGACAAAGAGAACGGAGTAAATAATAATAATAACCAAGGATCTATCGCATGGGCATTGAATAAATGTGAAATAAATAACAACTAAATCGCGTCAAGACAAGTTAAAAGGGTATATATATACTCAATTCGCCGATAGAACTATTTACTGTTTTGTAGTGGCAGTAAATCTGTAGAGTGAATCAGTGGAGTGCCACTTAAATACTTACAGCTTTCAAGTGTGAGGACAAAAAACCACATGACCCTAAAAAGAAGTTCAAGGCTATGTCTATGCTAATACCTTGAAAAGACCAGGGGCGTTCCAATAGGTTCTCCGAGGAAGGCATAAAAATACGCATCATAAATCGCTCAATAAATCAATCATGACAATCACCCACGTATTCATGTAGAATCATACTTCCAAAGGTCTTTTTGATCATATCAAAGTAGGCGCCTCCTGAGGACAGTTTTATAGCAGGACATCAATCCCACCGGCTGATCTTCAAGCTATCAGCGCGCCTTGCATCTATTTCCACACGGCTGGCCTCCGTGAGGGTTTGCACCCGCGTCTGGGATTTCTGTGCCGCAAGCTCTCTAGCGAGTCGTCCTTGAATCGGCACTTTAGCTCGAGCCTAGAATTGGAAAGAGGATGTCAGCCGTCTACGTCATTCATTGTAGCGACATGCTGTTCATTCAACAGTACGGCAACAGGAACTCACATTGGCCGCTGTGGCCGCTGCATCCCCAGCTGCAGGTGGTGTCCTTTGGTGCTGATGACCTGGAACTGGGACGGGATGCGAAGGTTGGTTTGGACCTCCCAGCACACGGCCAGGGCGAGAGAAGGGATCAGACTGGCTGGAAGACTTGGAGCAGAGGTTTCCCATTGTAAGTACAAGGGGCAGATAGGTACAGATGCAGTACTCCCCGATGTCTTGCTGGGCAAGAAGAGTGATACTTTTATACAGCACTATGATTAATCGTCGGTTCGCCTTCTACTGCGTGATACATACAGAGGGGCAAACTTGACCACATTAGGCTTTAGTTTGTGGAAAAAGCTATGTAATAAGATTGATGAATAAGATTGACTTAGAGGTTGACTTAGTACCCAGTAGAAGTACCTTTACAATTAACAGCTATCCGGAAAAAGACATACCTAGGTAGTTATCCCAAAATCAAATTATAAATCATCATCTTTCTCCCTGCTTGCAATGAGTGGTATCATACGGGAAAGATATTTCTTCATGGCATCCTGCCTCTTTTCAAGACATCATTGGCGGAAATTGATGCCCCAATCTACCAACCGTTGAACAAGGTTGACCTATGATACTTCTCCTTAAGTCTCGTACTACATATAATGATACCTAGTTGTTCCAATCTAGTTTTAGTGGGATTCGGTGTTCTTTTGTGAACTTCCGAGGGATGACGCCCAACCACCAAGGTCCTCAACCTGTCGGTTCCTTATTTTGAATCTAGAGTCTCGACGCCGTACTCGAGTCTTGACTCTATCATACAATCGCTCTACGTCCACGAGCGCCTCTTGTCAGTACATAGTTAGGTAGACAGTAATCCGGAAGGAGTTTCCAGCCTACTTGACTGACAAGATTGAAATGCTCGTCGTGGGATCTTCCCCTCTGTTGCCCGAAAAGCCCCAAAGGTCCTTAAGGCGGTCAGCATCTCCATCGTTCCAGCATATTTTAAGCATTTTATCAAACTACATAAGATCATTTCCTCTGCCCGTCACTGGCTGCTGACAAGAATCCGGTATGGTGTCTATTCTTTTGTTTGTAGCATTCATCCTGCTAATAGCTAATGAGATGTCTGGGACAGAAAATAGTGTTGATATTGGTCAGTGACAGAGCCATCATTGTTCTTCCGCATTAACACACCCTCGATCTCTGAAGCTTCGAAAGTCCTTCCTCACGCATATTCCTAAATTGAATTCTTTGGAGTGGATCATCTCGAGGTTGTGCCATCGATCTCTTGGTGGGGGTGTTGCGCAACGCTAGTGAGGCTCAGGTTGATGTCTCCTAACGAACTAGACAAATCCTGTTTCGAGGACCGATGGGAGGCGTTTCAATTTTCCGGAAAGGACGCAATGCTCTCCAACGACGCCGATTCTCAGAGTCAATGGGATTGTGTCCATGATGATCACCATGCTTCCCATACAGATTGTGTGGATGATGCCTGTTGTGAGGAAGACAATTGTTCTTTGGACTGCTCCTCGGTCTGCGATGGCTTCATCGACTGCGATGTCTCCACCGTTTGCTCCGAATCTCACTGCGATGACCTGAACTGCGGAAGCACGGGCCCGATTTGTTTTGATAGAAATTGTTTCGGTGATGACCATGGCATCGATCAGGGGCTCGAGTTTTTGGGGCCAGATGCACAGATATCTTGGGACGCAGGTTTCCTGCCATCCGCCACTACCAGGGAAGCTGAAACCCCCCAGTCCTATACAACAGAGGAGCATATTCCAAACGATGGTATCAACATAGACGCGACCCAGGAGCCTTTTCCTACCTTATCTACAAATGCCAATCATGTTGGCCATCCAATGTCTCATCACCACGGCTGTCTTGGATTTCCAAAACAGCCAGATATGGATATCTGGAGTCCTACCTATTCGGGACAGGGCGATATTACTGGCGTCGAGATGTACGATCCATTAGATAGCAGTGTGGAGAAGCCTTCTCCTTTCCCGACATTCATCCCTCCCGACTGCTCTAATACAGGTTACCAGCACCTATTCTATAATTCGAAATACTCTGCGGATGCAAATCTCCATCCATTCGCGAAACAACGTAATTCGAATTCTCATGGACATATCCATTGCCAATGGCATCAACTGACATACCCTCATTATACAAGCCATTCCAGGTCTAGCATGAATTCTCGTCTTCTATCCAGTCCTGTGGAGACTCCGCCACCACTCGACAACAGTGCATCTCCGATATTGACGAGCCCGACATATACTGCTGAAGATGACGGATCATCTATCTGTAAATGGATTATGAATACGGATGGGATTAAACCTGTGTGTGGGGCGTCCTTGCCAGATTCTAGTGCTCTCCAACAGCATCTCGCATCCGTACATGTAGGCCCGGTAGACGGACCGAGAGGATCTGGTTATTATTGTCGTTGGGAAGGTTGCCATCGCCCCGACGAACCGTTTTCGCAAAAGTCAAAATTGCAAGGACACTTTTTAATCCACAGTAATTGTATGGTACTTCGCTCGGCCATCAAGATAACCGCCTTTTTAAGTTCAGTTGGGCTGACATGTCGCCACCACTGCAGATAAAAGTTTCAAATGCCCAGTTTGTGAGAAACTATTCGCAAGACAAGCAACTCTAGATCGACATGAGCGTAGTCATCGTGGCGAAAAACCATACAAGTGTTCAGATTGTGGGAAGGCGTTTACAGACAGCAGCGAGCTAAGTACGCAATTAGGTTAGTCACATTTAAGGTGCTTTATTTGGCTAACTTTGCCTTAGAGACGCATTCCCGCACGCATACTGGTGAGAAACCATTTAAATGCACCTTTCCAGGATGCAATTTTCAAACTGGAGACGTAAGGCCCTCTTTATCCCTAATCTAAACCGTTAGATGTACTTGCTGACAGTCATTTGTAGTCCTCCAACATGTCTAGTCATAAATTAAGTATTTCCTCACCTAACCCTGTTCTTCTCCCAAACCTTGCTAACTGACCTAGCACATGGAGAGCGCAAGCATAAATGTGATTTTCCAGAATGTTCGAAGAGTTTTACCCGACCTGGTATGCCCATTATGCCTCTCAGTCTCCCCTCCTTTATCATGATCATCATCACTATTATTTACCATTGTAGTCTGAACTTGCTCACTCGTTTGCAGATCAGTTAAAGCGTCACCAAAAAACGACACATAAACAAGAGAATATAATGATTTCTTCACCGACAGTGGATCAGTTCACACTACCTCCGGCTACCACCACGACTTAATCTCGAAGTGATGATTAATAAATGAATATAAAGTTTGGTTCAAAAGCACGAGCTATTTTTACCTCCATCCAACTGGATGCCTTACTAATGCTAGGGCAATGCCCAAATTGATAATATACACCATAATTTGGATAAGGGATGCCTTTTAGTCTGTACATATATAATGGTGATGATTTCTTGTAGAAAAGTAAGGGATTTAACTTTGAAATGCAGCATCTTCTGTCACGCTACTCGATGCATAGATCTTTCAAATCGTAATTGAAAATTTGAGAGTCCAGTCTTCATTCTGGATGTAGAATTATAAGTCAAAGTTCAAGACATATTCCTCGTATGGGTCAAATCTCATTCATAACCACCTACCTAGCTATCCCTTCCAGCAACAATGATCGCAATGATTCATGAACAAAGTTGGATGGTTTAAATTTGAACCCTCCATTTCTAAAATGCTTGCGCACCGTAATCTTTGAGAAAAAGCTGCTGATTACGTAGGACTCCTGGCCTCTTCGTTGTTATGATATGCTTCTACCTAAATATTCACTGTGTGCCTCACTGCCTCTCTACCTCTTCACTCCAAAATATTCCCATTACTCTTACGTAGTGACTGCAAAGCGTGATAAGAGCGTATTGCAGGGTAATAAACAGTTAATGATGCGTATCTATCATCCTTAACCTCGAACCTCCTTCCTGATTAACTTGTCAAACCACTTCTCATACACTAGCTATCCTGGCTATCTTGACGGCCATCGCATATCACAGCATCTGAATAATTGTATTCTTCTATTATGCCATATACTCTTATACCATCAGCCTGAAGCCATGCCATAGATCATAAGGTGGAGAGTTTTAGCCTTTCTGTCTGGAATTCAACATATTGATAGGATATGGATTCATATATACGAAGATACTGGGAGGAAGTAATGGCGCTGAAAGAATATATATGTTAATATGACCGTCCTGTTGAAGAGATTTCAAACAGGGTAAGGCAATCAATTGTTTCAACGAAGTAATAAACTAATGACTTTTTATGTAGAATCCGTCAATGTTTTGTTCTACATAACTTACCTATTTTTGGTTCTCGATATCACTAGTATATATCACAATTCAATTACTCTACGCATAGAGGACCGTAAATATTTCGAACCGCCAACGATTCGAGGCAGAATTCATTCGCTGTTACAGGACAACCACCGGTTTGCCTTGCTCAGAGCCTCACCTTACATGGTCTTTTGATCATTTATATGTACTCTACGTACGCATAGGCTTAGGGTACATATATAGCTAGCTCCAAGAAATGGGATAGGCCCAAAAGGCCGTCAACATGCTTTTTGAAGCTGATAACTAGTCTATATACATACCACCACCGATCTACACATCTCACACCGCTGCGGTGGTAAATACGATTGGCAAAGGCCAACCTTGGAATAGTCATGGGCCACTCATGGCATTATTATGTGATTCGATTCGATTATTATCGCTACAACACCGTATAGACAGACTCATGAGTTACATTGAGAATCGACGGCATACCTAACTACAAAATGAGGGTTGTCGCTATTTTGTCGAGTGGTATCCAGTCCTGTTTCGGTATAACTTTTACCTGTTTCGACCGTATAAGCGTTCGGGAAGAAAGTGAATGTGTGGTCTGAGCTTCTGAGACTACTCTATGGGCGAGTTAAAGTCGAAACATTTACGCAAACATAGGTATTTAAACAAATACCTGAACTTCAAAATACATAACTTTAGGCGGAGAGAAACACTTAATTCGGTCAAAGTAGCATTGTTGACATTTACCAATTTTTTGGTTGGGTACCGTTGGGCGATTAGGGTGGTACAAAGTGGGGTTAAAATTCCAAATTTTGTATGGGCTCTCGCGTGGGGGTGGAATACATGTAATTATATCATTCCTAATAAGAGATTGGTGTTCGATTGTGATTGATTCTGAATTTAGGACTATCCTGGCTAAACTTATGTATGGAGTTCTCTCCATTTATCTGTACTCTACCTTTTCCCCCTTCCCTTTGATTTACGATTTTGCAATCTCTTGTTTTCTAGCTATACTGAACGGCCTGCTGGGGACCGAGATAAAATATTTTCAATTTGCGTCCTCTCGAGCATAGCAATATATATTAATATAACATAGCAATCACATCTCTCCAGTTCTCGTTGTTAAGCAGATTGAACTGGGATGAGCAGGGGCATGCGATCTATTGCCACTATTGGGAATTAGATATAGTTATTATAATATAAGGTAGCAACGGTATGGTCTTTTGTCGTTCAAGGTTCTTCTTTGGTTCCTTTTATGGCATACATTTTTTAGTGAGTGGGATGTACTTGGTTTCATTCTCTATTGTATGCAGTCATCATTTCCCACTATGTACCTATATAACAGTGAAGCTTGCGGGAAAAGTCCACAACCATTATTTGCCATTGCAGCAAGTATGAGCTCAGGAATATTAGTGCTCTGTAAATATTCATGATCATGATTTAGAAGAGAACAAGACGGAGAAAACCCCCAGCAAAGAGCGCAAATGGGACCCGAGGTTAGGATTGAATTTACAATTTTGGTGTACCGGCCGACTGGGAGACACTGGCAGCGTCTCTTTCGGCCCATTCACGCATTATTTTCCTCTGAATCTTCCCACTTGGCAATCTGGGGACTTCATCAACGAGTACAACCCCTCCAGACAGCCATTTGTATCTTACAACTTGTGGCCTAACCCATTCTTCAATGGCTGTTGGAGTAAGTTCCGGTTTTCGTCGTCTGGCAGTCTCTTTAAGGGATATATATGCGCGAGGGAATTCTAGGTCATTTCTGTGGATTGGCAGCCAATAAAGAAAAAAGACAGTTAGCTAAGCGCCGATTTTGGCCGTGGTTTAAAGCGTCATGATGTCCTTAACCAAAAAAAACACCAATGTTTTTCGCAACTTACATTTTGATTCCAACCACTGCGGCATCGGCGATATCTTCATGGCTGAGCAGGAGCGCTTCTAGTTCAGCAGGCGCCACTTGGAAGCCCATCACCTTTATCAGTTCCTACAATTCTATTAGAAGCCTTGAAAATTGCAAGAGAATGCCATCATCTTGATATAAGTTATGGTACCTTCTTCCGATCGACTATCCAGAACCAGCCGTTTCTTCGGACCGCAATGTCTCCTGTCTTCAGCCACTGATCCGGAGTGAAGAGATCTCGAGTTGCGGCTTCATTTTTCCAATACCCGAGACAAACATTTGGGCCGCGAAAATAGATTTCACCGCGCTCATCGTCCGCTAATTCGGTACCCGAGTCATCAACAAGCTTGCATTCACAATTAGGAGCAAGGACCCCAATGCTTCCAGTCCTGCGACCTTTTATATCAGTTACTTGGAACCCAAGGTCACCGCCCGACAGTCGATGCTTACTCATCTCTGAGACCGCCAGGAACGAGGATCGCGCTGCATGTCAACTCCGTCATACCCCAGCCTTGATTGATCTTCACATTTAAGCGCCGAGAGACCTCATTTTGGAGATCTGTAGATAGTGGTGCAGCTCCACAAGTCATGTCAATGACACTATTCAGATCATACTTCGCTGTCTCTGGTCGTTTGGCCAGCATGACAACAATAGGTGGTGCAATTTGGAGTTGCGTGATTTTGTGGTCCTGCACAAGTTGAAGATATTCTTTAAACCGGAAACTTTGCATAATATAGTTTGGCACCCCAAGCTTGGCAGCCATAAGGACCGTATATAACTGGCCGTAAGCATGGTAAAGTGGAAGAAATGCCACCCAGCGCTCTTCTAGTTCCTTCTCCGATAATGATTTGTATGCATTACGGGAGAAGATTGTTTGCTCTACATTGGATATCAGATTGTAGTGACTGATGCAAACCCCTTTTGGTAGGCCAGTCGTCCCGGAGGAGTAGTTTATTGTAGCAATAGTCTCCTTCGACTTTTGCCCGTCAAGATTCGGCCATTCATATTCACTCGCCTCCTCAATAGACCCAAGAAGGAATTTCCAATCTCGTATACCGAAACGGGTCTGGTTCTCAGATTCAGAAAACTGGAATATTTTGTCTGTTGGGAAGTTGGTCTTTCGCGCCGCAGCTACAGCAGTCTCGAGTAGACTGGGATGGACTAGGACGAGCCTCGCTTCCGCGTCCCGCATCTGAAACGCCGCATCTGCACTTGACATAAGTCAAAAAGTAAGTGAACTCTTGACGAAGGGAGGGCTATTTAAGATTCATTAGGGGCTTGGAAGAAAACATACCCTGAACCGACAATCCTGCGCTGATGCCGCTGAATATTCTTTTAGATCCAACACTCCCAAGATAGGCTGCAGGGATCATGATCTGGTTGGGTGAGAAGATCAGCACCACTTCTCCCGGCTTTACAAGGAGATTTCCATCAGGACGGCTTTGCTTCTCTATACCGACGGCCAGCCTCTTAGCCGTAGAAAGCAGGGTCTGCTGAGTTAGATAGACCGATGGGTTTGAGGCATCAATCCAGATCGGCTTATCGAAAATTGCTGTGGCGTCATCTGCAGGGAAGAGGTAGGAAAGAAGATTCTTCTTTGGGATGTTGAGGGGTGGATGAGGACTTCTTGTTGGCATCGTACTTCAATGTCGAAGAAAAGACTGCCGTATCTCTTCGTAGAAGATCAAAAACCTTGAACGTTTCCTGAAAGAACGAACCAAGTAGGTTGACAAGAGAGATTTGATCACGGAAGCTGATTGCAGGGTCTTCCAAGTGAGAGTTCCATGCAGCTCCCATTATTTTTGCAGTCTGGACATGTCGTTCTTAAGCGGTCTGCTCCCAAGACATCGTGGAGCTGGTCAGCATGTCAACGTCAGAAGGCGGCCGTGGCCGTCTGTCGTGTTAATGAGAATGCGATCCAGCAACTGTCTTCGGTAGAGGCCGACCCGGATACGCTGATGGATAAGGAAAGCCATAAGTTAATTTTAATTTGTTGCAGTAGTATAGCTACATATTCTTTTTTCCAGAACGGACCACTAACTACTGGAAACGGAAAAGAAAAAAAGATGAATGACATGACAATAATTAAGATGCCCCTCACACAATATCTCCCCATCGGACATCCTGGCCTGGCGTTGACAATTGATGAATTTAGACGGAACAATTAGCGATTACCAGTATAGGAAATTGGAATGGGCCAATCCGCGCATGCGGGACCTTGTCGAAGTTGTCGTCCCAGACCGACACCAATGACAAAAAATGACAATGAATAACCAGGAATCTTTTCATTGGGTAGAGTTTTACCGAAAGAGGGTCACATCCCACACCTGTCTCTCGTATTAGTATTAGTTGAGCTTTTTTTTAAAAAGCTTGAATAGCTTGCATTTGCTAGGAAAGAAGACTTTCGGATAGCAAGATCTGATGATGGGGGTTGTAAAAGTGGACTGGACTATCATAGTATGTAGCTAGCTGGTACCAACTATTTCCTCCAATCATATATGCGAGTTTGGATTTGGCTTTGCAAACTCAGCCAAACTGTCTTGCAGCCTTGCTCGCAGCCGGGAATTTTTACAACGCCATGCCAAGATAGTTCGCGTTGTTATTAGCCTGATGCTTCTGCAATCTTGCGACTGGTCGATAACCAACACCGTACCAACCGACGGAGGCCCGCGGAGGAATAGCCGAGATATCCTTGTATGATATCTACCGCAAGCTGTCGGATGGACTCAACATAAAATAATAGATAACGATAACTAGGTACCCAGGTACTAATAAGGTAGCGCCCCCGATGGCAAACTGGCAGCCCCATCGTCTTCTCCTGGTCGATATTGATGATCATGCAACACGGCAGAATAATAAGAATAGACCGCAGAAGATGTCTCGGGGTTTTGGCTGATCTCGGGGTTTTATTTGGCTGACGGCGTCGGCCAGCTGTCAAAGAGCAGCTTAATCATTGCAGCTGGGAGGACCAAAGACGGTTGATAAGAAACACTGGCTTGTCTGCTGGTGGCATATGCATCTATGGTTAGATGCATGGATGCTGTACCTAGTAGGTCTTTTGTCTTATTAATAAAATTCATGAGGTAGCCTGAGATGATAGACAGAAGTCAGGCATCCAGATAGCCTTGTATATGTGGAAGGAATTTTTGGTGGATATGTATAATCTTAGGAAATGACAATGTACGAAGAAGGAACTTATCAAGGGAGGATGCCCCGCCGTCAGTTGATCCTGCTGCGTTTTAAATAGGCCCATCCAGCACACGTTTTCGGCAGATACTTAGTGTATATCTTATATTTTGGTTTTCTCTTAGGTCATTGGTATCTTCCGGGGTAGATCATCAGAAATATGAATGAGACAAATGAAATATTAAACAAGGGAGAAGAGGAAAAGAAAGAAAGAAACAAGAAAAAGAGACACGAGGACAGACAGAACCGATCGGCGAATACCACTTAATTGATCTAAAAAGGCAGCAAAAGCTACAGGAACCAACCACCACCACCACCACGGAGGGTATAAAACCACATACTACATACACAATAACCTCCTCTAGAGTTGCACAAAGTACAAAAACAAAAGGGCGACAGGAATCCACAGCCGCGGGGATACTCTATTCTAATTTCCCAATTCTTATGAGAAGCATGTCTAAACGTGGATCACGCGTACGGAGGTTTTTATGATCGATATAATTCACCGCCATATATAATAGAAGAATCTACCCCGACTCTGAAAGAAAAAGGGGAGATAGAAACATTCTATTTGTCCGATTCAAGCAGCTCGTCTTTCCCGCCCACTAAGTAGGTACACGGCGGCTCTCATATCCAGCAACGGATCAGCGGAGGGTTCCACGCCTGGCACTCTTGGGATGGGGTCAAAAATGATATACTTCTGTTCCTTCTCATTCTCCCCTTCCGGAAGCACCGCATCCAACGTCACCTCTCCTAACTCCACAAGCTGTCTCTCCTCGGGCCACTGGACGGTTGAATCGTCGGTGACGTCTTCTGCCTCAGCAATCTGGGCGATCAGCTTAAACGTGATCGGGCCTTCTTCCCGGACACGCTTCGATATCTCGTCGAAGAGATACGTTGCGCTCTGATCTTTCACCACCGCGTCGTCGAGGGTGTGTATGCCCAGAGCCGGAATGATGCGGTATCGCAGATAGGTCTCCACTCCAGTGACACTGACAAATTTGAACGCATTAACGCCAAAGAACGCGGTGGTGGCCAAGCTGACGGGGAATGGCTTGGGTGCCTGTACGAATGCTAACGCCTTCGGGTGTGATCCTAGGAACTGCTCGACGGGAGTTGGGTGCGCGGCGTCCGGTCCGGACTGGATTATTGCTTGGAAGAACTGCAGGAATTCCTCCCCTGTTCTAACGGGGAAGAAAGGGGTCGAGTGCGCGACGACATCCGTGTGCTTGCGCTGGCTCCCGTCATCGGTTCCAAGGTGAAATCGGAGAGCAAAGCCGCGCGGGTTGCCGTTGGGGTCGGTATCGGGCAACTCGGGGAGGCCCGTGGAGCTGGAGAACCGAACGGTGACAGGGGTGGAAGGATCGTGGAAGTGCTTGGCAGCGGAGAGTGCGGCGGCATCGGCGGATGGGCTGAACCGACCAGTCAGCTCGAGGCCTTTAGCATGGGCAGGACGAAACCCCGGATGCGGCCCGAAGATTTTGTGTAGGGTCGGGATGATCTCTTTGGCGGTATCGATGATCTGGGAATCTTCAGGCAGCGGCATGATTGAAGAAAAGCGTTATGAGATGCTCGTTCGCAACGATTGAGACCTAAAATCCAAAGCACCTTGCTGGACACAACTTGTAGTCCTTGCAATTTGGAAGGCTTTGTGAGCAGTCAACGAACTTGCTTCCATCTCAATGCTCATTGTCCTATCCCTTATATAAATTAATCCACGGTCAGCACCCACCCATATTCCACCTATAGCTAGGTAATGGCACTAATGCGCTTTCTTATATTGCAACAACAACCCACTTAATATACCTCCTCGCTTACCGTTTACGGTATAGCCATAACAAAACCTCCTCCCACATGGTTTTGGTCGATTTGTCATGAAGCCGAACCGCTAACAGACCTGAGCAGTCAAAGCGGAGTCAATGACGTTATCCCTCTTACGCAGGGACGGCAAGAATACATTAAGTAAAGACAGGAAAGGCAAATGTGTTAAAAACAAATGCCCTCATCGGATCCGGGAGAGACAAATCAGCGAATTGAGGATATTCTGCTGTTGTTGATCCGACGATCGAGTCCCATCGACAACATTCATCCTATAACCTAAGAAGTGGAATTCTGGGTCAGTGCTACTATAATTATAACTTCAACGTGAAGCTTAAGGCACTAATGAATGCAGTTGCCAGTACAGTAGGTATGAGTATAACGTACGGATTATTAGTATGTAGCAGAGTCCTGTCGCACTACCTACTAGTGTAGGTTATGGCCGAAGCATGTCAGAAGAAAGATTATTTATTAACAGTTGGTTAGTGGACACATACTAGGATTGTAGTTGCAGGTCTATTATGTATGATAGAACCTGGAGTGGATCGAGTATGAATATATTTCAAGAAACTGCAACCGCCTTCACGTCGTATAATAAAGGGAATTTTCGTCCAACGAGCATATGCATCATAGATCTTGAAGAAGCGCGTTTATTAAGCACATCATATTTTCCAGTTTACAACGAGGCTTCAGGAATCAGAATCCAGTGAACATTATTACGATAAGTATACGGATTATCTATTACTACATTATGTAGGTATATAGGAGTCTAAAATAGAATCCCAGCCAGATAACTATCATATATAGCTACTAACTACTAGTCATTATCAATTCCCACTTTTAATGTTTCTTTTTTTAAGTTAATAATAAGCACTATAATATAAAGTACTTTAACTTACCTACATCAAGGTAGGTAATAAACCCGTCAAAGAGAAAAACGTCCGTGCACGAGCCGAGGATGTCGTAGTGGGTACCCTAGCGGATCCGCTANNCCGCTACAGCTTCACGTATCCTCCTCACTGGTCAGAAACCCTGTACCCCGTGCACGGACGTTTTTCTATGTACTACTCTATGCTGACCAACAAGCTTTGCCGACTTCCTCAATTTGCGATAATAATAATGGATCAATGCTCACGAGTCACGATTGGCCATCCAAACTCCACCAAATAGTGTGGATCTACTATATGTAACTATAATGGCAAATAAGATTCCCTTTATTTGTCAACACTGGGGACCTCGGGTAGAGTTGGTAATAATATTATAAGCCTCGTCAATCAAGGGACCTTTGGCAGAAGAAGAATAATATCATAAAGAAAAAAGAAGAGCTCTTATGGCAGACGAAAATCATGTAGAATATAATATAGATAGATCGACTCTTGATCTGCACCTATGTAGATACAGAGATAGTCAAGCAATAAAAAAAGGATTCGGTCAAGAAAAAGGCTTCAGTTGTCTTATTACTTATTAGCTTTCTAAGTTCTTACACTCATCAGCATGCAGCATAGACGACTTTTCGGTGACCTGCCTCTGGACTACTATCATACTAACTAGTAACTAGGTAGGATAGGCTGAGACTCAACCCCTGGGTTGTCGAAAGGGGATAAGGCATTGATAGTAATTTTAGACTCATGGGAAAGGTTCTGAAAAGCAACGTGACCAATTTTCCGTGGCTCCTTTATTACCTAACTAAATGACAAGGCTATTGACAGTTGTTTTAGCAGGGATACAAATAAGAGCAAATAGTAAACGTCAATAAAGACTAGGGAAAAGACAGCATGTCAGGCCAAGAAGTCAGGGTCGTTGAATGCGGGAAGGCGAATAAAGCAATGGCGAGGTGTTTTAAAAATAAATAACATTCCGGAAACCCAACTTACGGTTGTCAAACCTAGCTTGGTTATCACCGTCGATGGTCCACTGCTCGATCACACTCTGACAAGAATTTGTAGATTCCCTCAATTCCTCCATAGTCCGGCGATGAGCTATGACAGCTTATCTTGTTGAGCCCCGGAAAGAACTCCCTATCACCAAGTTCGCTGATGCTAAGACCAGAGCCATTGGATGGCGATGGTTTAGTCCACGGAGTACCCCCAAAAATCTCGGTATCCGCAAAATCTAACCCCAAACTGGTCACTCCAGAGAAACCTGGCGACGTCTGTGTCCTGGCTTCTATACGCCAGTCAATTTTATCCGGCTCTGATGGATGGTCAGCAGTAAAGAGCTCCATCTCCGGAGATCGAACCACACTGGGGGCGAATGGGAAGAGAAGAGCCAAATCAGTCCCATTCTGGACCTCGAAATCTTCATCTTGAAATATTCTCCCTCGCTCGACTCCAACTTCGTCACAGAGCCGCTCAACTTGGTCGGCGTCGCAGCCAGGAAAACGCACACGAATGGTAGATTTGTCACATAGTGAGACAGAAAGATTGCCTAAGGTCGCTAGTCGTTTCAAGTCATTGATCACAGCGGCAAAGTCTTTCAGTGCACGGGCAAAATCGACGGAGAGCAGGTACATCAACCCTTCAGAATTGAGGGATACAGGCTCTAAACCTTCTGCAGACGCCCTGCGCCGCTCCTGAAGCACACCAAAAGCAGTAATGGCGGGAGAGAGCTGGAAATCAATGTATGATCCTGGAGCAGTGCGTGCCGCCTTCTCCATATGCCGTTCCACCTGGTCCTGAAGCGCAGTTACAGCCTTATACCGCTTCTCTCCAGTGTGGGGATCCATGCCATCAAACCGAGCCTTCTGACCAGATAACAGGAATCCTCGCATGGCGGCGGATACATTTTTGACAACCTGGGCAGGAATGGCTGGGCCATGAGAGAAATACCGTGCCCCGCCAATGCGTCCAGCCCCGATGGCATAACCTCCAGCAGTGCGACCCAAGGCACCACCAGTCAGGTTAGGGCGGAGAGTTGATGCAAATGGAGAACGGGAGGTAAGGCGATTGATCGCTGAGCTGATGCGGGAGCCCTGAGATGTAGAAGAAGCAGACAGGAGTCCTGACTGTAGGTATGATGCGAAAGCGCTGGTGGCACGCGTAGAGAAGTGACGGCCCCGGGCTTGTCGGATGGCAGCGGCACGGTTGAGAGGTTGACGATAGGATACGCGGGAATATGCTGGTTGAAGCCGTAGTGTTTGTGCAGGTTCCTGTATCTGGGATCTAACTGCTCTAGACACCTTCTCGTAGGCAAACCTGGAGACTTGTAAGGACAAAGGTATGGGAAATCCAGGATAGAGAAAACACTCACCTAGCTGCTCTCCACAATTTTGGGAGCAGCAGAGGCCCACTTGATGGCGCCATGGCGGCAGGGTTATAGAGATTCTTGTACTCTCGATGATACTGTCAAGGAGAGAAGTTATTAGGCTGATGCCTGAGGGGGTTTGGCGGAGAAGGGAGCTGTGGCTTGTTATCATGTGTGGCGGTGCAAGCCACAGCTGACTCTTGAGAAATTTTAAAGCTTAATCATTCATATACATGCGGCCATTCAGGCTACATATGGATCATACCCATTACGACAATGTACTCGTAGCACCTACCTATTCGCTGCGCTCATAGATAGGTAGGATGGCTACGAGTACATACCATGTAGTATATATGATCGATCTTACCAAGTTTATATGTTCTTGTGCAGGGAATGCAATCATAGCATATTTTGTCCATTGGGTCTGCAGACTCGTGGGTGGTGTATATCACAAGTTTAGCTTTTACTTGTACTACTTATGCCGTTAAAGCAACACCTAGTATTTTTGAAATGCCTATCTAAACCTGTTGATCGCAGCAAACATGGACGATTTATCTCCTGAAATTACTCATCATCTCCAAAGAATACCTGAATGGGTAGCCAACTATCACCGCAGACTTTAAGGCGGTCCTTCAGGCTGCTCAATTGGTCTATCTCCTCAGCAGTGAGCTCCCAGCCGTCGAGCTGGAAGTTCTGTTCAACGCGGGTCTTGTTAACAGATTTGGGTATTACGCTCCATCCTTTTAGTAGGCCCCACATTAGCAGAACTTGCTGTGGAGTCTTTCCTTTGCTATTAGCAATATGTCGGACAGTAGGATCTTGATATAATGGTGAGTTGGTAGAACCAAGGCAAGAGTACCCCGTGGAATGTATTCCCTTTTCCTTGTTGTAAGCGACCAACATGGGTGAAGGATTGTTGGGATGCAGCTCGATCTGGTTAACCGCTGGTACAATCCGGCAACTTGGATCGTTGAGGAGTCTTTCAAGGTTCTTGATGCCGAAGTTCGAGACTCCAATGTTTCTTACCTTGCCAGTTGCCGGTAACTTTTGCATCTCTTGCCTTTCGTATCTATTAGTCCGCTGTGGCCATCGATGATATGAGTCTCGGAACTTACCAGGTCCGAATAAAGTCCCAGTCCGGGAGATGTCTCCTTTGATTAGTAGGGTCCGTCGAGCTTGGCCAGTGGACCAGGTAGAGATCAACGTAGTCAACCCCCAAGGCTTTGAGGGATGCATCGATGCCTTCTTGAACGCGGTGATGCCAGGTATTATCGAGCTTGGTGGTAATCCAAATCTTCTCTCGAGGCACACCAGAATCTCTGATCCCCTGGCCGACCTCCGTTTCATTTCCGTATGCAAGGGCTCTGCAAGATTTGACAGGTTAGAAGCAATTCCTACGCTGGAACCCATATATGAAAGGAGATACCCACGTGTCGATATGGCGATAGCCCGCCAACAAGGCATACTTGACAGCATCACGGATCTCGTTGGGCTTGGATTGCCAGGTTCCCAGACCAATCGCCGGGATCTTGTCTCCCGAGTTGAGGGTGAATGTTTTCCTAAGCCGAGTTATTTCTTGACAATCTTTCTATAATGGAGACAGACGAGACTCATACTTGGTATGCTTAAGGGTTGACATCTTGGAAATCTGGGGCAATTGGAAGACTATGAGCGGGCATGAAACGAGGAGAGTGAGACGGAAAATATGTGAAGGAACGAGACAAAAAATATAAACAACTTGACCTTATATATAGACAGCCTCTGGTTAAAAGCGAAACTCCGCATCGCAGACGTGGACTGCAGAACAATCAATAACGTCAAGTGATAACAATGTTTTTGTAGCCAGCGTTACTCGCTTTCATTTGTCTCCACCTGTTACGTACCAGCTTGAAGAAGCTACGCTGGTGCTGAAAAAGGGAATAGGTACCCCTCGAACCCCAAAAATGGACGACGTGGTGGCCAAAACTGACATAACGATTGAAGTGGATAGAATCATCCCAATTTCCAGAAGTATGTAGGCGCCATCACGGTCTCCGACTCCCGTAATCAATATATTACCTATAGCTAGGAACTAGGTCGATACCACCACACCAATAATGATAAACCTTAGAAGATAATGTCGTTCTCGAGCAAAACCCTAAATAAAAAACATGACCCAATTCGGATAATAGTAATGACTTCAAATCACAAAATTTGGTGGGGTATGTATGTAGGTATGTAGCTATAAAATGTCACTCTGTTTTAAGATGGACGAGACTCCGCTTCTTCGCTCCGTGAGTCTAACCATATATGCCTATTCCCAACGGAAGGGCAACTTCCACAAGCCTTTGGCTGCTTAAAGACGCTAAATAATACAACAACAACAACAACAGCAACTTCCACAAACAACTCCCCGACGCAACGTCCCACCTTTCCCATTATTAGATACTACCCTCATTATTCAGTTGTATGTATGGATGTTGCCCCTGCCAAATGAATGATGGTGTTGTTCCCTACATTGACCTATCAAGAGTTTGCTTCATCAGCTACACCTGCTCCACTTGCTGACGACGCGAATCGGTTCCATTTTCCCGCGAGGGAATTCGTTGGGGTCACGAAGATTTTTCCTTCACTATGTCTTCGGGCTTTGTCTCAGGAGGGACAATCGATGATCCGGTGGACCATGACGATGAATGGCGTCGTGCCCAACAAGAACTGGAGGAGGAGCGGAGGCAGAAGGCGGAGATAGGGAAACAGGAAGGAGGAAAGAGTCTATACGAGATCCTCCAACAAAACAAAAGTAAGTGGAGTGTGTCTATGAGCCCTGGCGACTTGACGTTCTCAAGATGAATGTCGCGTATCTATCTCTAGCGAATAGCACATGGTGAGAGTTAAATCTAGGGACTTCAGGCTAACGTGTTAAGGGTGACATTTTTCCGCGGGTACAGTGGCCAAGCAGGAGGCCTTTGAGGAATCCATCCGTCTGAAGAACCAGTTTCGTGCCCTGGACGCGGATGAGGTTGAGTTCTTGGATTCGGTCCTAGAGTCTACTCGGGAGAAAGAGGCTGCCGTCAGGAAAGAGACCGCCGAACAGCTTGCAGCCTTCCACCGACAACGCGAAGAGGCCGATAGGGCTCTGTTGGAGAGTACCTCAACGGACAATGCTAAAGCTTCAGGGATGCCTGGTTCACCTATCCAAGAAGAGCAATGGACCGTCTCGGGCCGGAAGAGGAAGCGCAATCGGAAGGAGCTGTTGTTTGCCGGAAAGATGCGGAAGTCATCTGCGACCGAGGAAGCTGATTCCTCTCCACGACGACAGGACACTGACGTGAAGATCACTGGGAGAGATGAAGAGGAAAATAGCTTTATGCCTACAACAACCTCTACCGCGTCGTCCCCTGCGGTCTCGCAGCCGAAGAAGTCTCCATTAGTTAAACCCTTTCCGAATACCTGCAACCCAGTGGTAAAACCCGAGCTGGCTGATACCGATTCTGCGGAGGAAAATAAGATGGCATCCAAAGCCCTTCCGGTATCTCTAGGGTTAGATGGTTATAGCTCTGATGATGACTAAGGATCCTTCTGCATTAACTGCAGAAGTATAAAGGACAAGGAAACCACCTATATAATTGACAGCTTCACAGGTACAGCACCTGGACGCTGCTTAGACAACAGGTGGGGGCGCTGGTAGAAGCCATCGTGCTGTCTGGTTGACTACCATTGTTCATGTGATGCTTTTGCAAGATTTCTATGTTTCAAGAAGAATTCAATTCTGTTGCGTAGATGTAGCACAAGAAAACGTAGCAAATATATCCTTGAAGAATTTCAGAACCGTATCCTAATGCTTATTATGTGTATTCCTATGTAGACACAAAATCCCAATGGGAGAACCTTTGACGATGCACATAATTCGACCACTCCAGTGTATATGGCACCCAGCTCACAACTCAGTCATGACTGCAATTGGTCAGCCATGATGAAGGGCTCAACCTTACGCTTTTCTTCCCGAACCCTGTGCTCTAGATCGCATTGGTTATAATATAGGCGCGATGCCACAGGATCAGCTGTGGCCAATAATGATCCACCTCTATGATGGGCCTTATTCGCGCTGGGAATCGTTATGTAGTGCTGAGAAGAGAAACAGTATCACCTGATACGTCGACAGTCATTGTCTTCCTGCATATTCGCTGGAAAGAAGATGTGTATAATTATTAGTAACACTCTTAAGATAGAAAATACAGTAATATCATAATCTAATAGACAGGAACTTTTCGACCTATTCCATTTATCATGATAAATCCACATAGGTACTTGATGGCCGCGATCGTCTATAGTCGTGTTAGAGATAGAATCTATATGCCTTCATATCAATGACTTAGAGCCCGGAGCTACCTAATAAGATTAAGACCTCCTGTCATTAACAAACTAGGAGCAGTAAATCCAAGATATAAACTACTGTATATTCACGATAAAGATAGATCGCCACCCACACACCAATAAATGGCCGTGGAAGGACTCCGAATGGACTTATATACCTGGGGCTGTCCAATAAATATATAAAAAGGACCCGACCAGCTGTTGCCTTCATCCGTAATGCACATCAACGGCCACATCATTATCATCGAGATAAATAAGAAATCTATTTTATCCGAACAGTAATTGAAATAAATTCGGTTACAGTTAGTCAAATGTCCCGGGTGCACATGGGTTTAATTGTACTCTCGTTGGAGATAGGTAATTGGGCAATGAAGATTTTATCATTTTATATAAAGGAAGAAAGTAATGAAATGGATATCATATCTAACGAACCTGTCTGGGCGATAGTCTAGGGACGACATTTCGCTGGGTCTGATAAATCGATATGGTCCAGGAATGTCTTTTGTTGTGAAAGACTGCAGAGAAGTTGTATGGTTAGTTCCTTTTTTTAACACATTAATTCAGGAATTAGACGCAACATACGTTTTCATCACTTGTTTCCTCTTCAGTCTTTAGTTTTTTCCCAATGAGTGACTGGACATCCTGAGGCACAGGACCTCCAAGGTCAGAAACGACGAGGGGCATAGTTATTTGTGGACAGCGTAGAAAGATAAAAAGGAACCTGTACATAAAATAATAATATTTAATAGTAACCTTACTATGATAACTGGAAGTCCGGGGGCTTGATCAATTGAAGCTATTCAATGAAGAAAAATATAATTCGAAGCAGAACAACAAGATTGGACTTTTTTTAGCTATATGTACTGTAATGTAGTAGCGCTTCCTAGGTTCACCTGACTCAGCTGAGACAGAATTCAATACTACGTACATATGACATTCAAAATCGATGGCGTCATATATACACTCCAGGTCTGTCAGGGTTTAGGGCTCAGGGCCAGGGTTAAGTGGGGTAGGGCAGTACGCATTCAAATACATTTCCCCTAATTTTCATACAATTAGGTATGTACGTCTATACATTGGATGAATTCACTCTGAATCACTCAAGATGTGCTCAGCGGCTGACTCTCAACAAGGCAACGCTGAACGAGAGAGGCAAACCGACCTTGACAACCTTTACCATTCTAAATCGACGCGACCACCGTGACTGCCTATCATACTTTATAGAGTAATGATTTGATCACGTCAAGGCAGCGCCTCGTATGTAGAACTCTAGCCTCGGTCCCGAACTCCATCGACCGCTGCATTGCCAAGCTTTTGCAATTGAGGAATAACCATCCTCCTCTTGCCCTCATAAACAAGAGATTGAAGTCGTTGACATCGGCAGCTTCTGTTCCTTGGGCAGTGACATGGAGATGCCTCTTCCCAGCTGATGCATATGCGAGACTCCAAACCGCCAAAAGATATCATAGCGTCCACCTTTCTTGTTGAAGGAATATTAAATCTCGTCTACCCCTGAATCCGGGGAAGAGAAAACGTTCTAGCGTTCGGCTATCCGGAGCGTGACCTGCTTCCACCGACATTTAGTTACCTACTTACGTACTTTAGTGCAGAGGCAAGAGAAACGGCGCCCAAGCCAGTACCCAATCCGGAGCTATACAGGAATTTACTATCATATGAAACATCCCGACTCACCACGGCAGATTCTCTTACACTTTTTATCCATCGCAGTAGCACCGTAGCAATCACAGTCGGTGATAACGGATGTGGGCATCATGGCATGAACAGCAAATCCTGGAGCGATGTATATGACGACACCGGGATCGCAGAAGAGGATGTCGACTTGTCCTGGCGCTTGAGGCTTCATCGGTATGGATGTTACCCTGGTGGATTAGCATTTTCATTGACATGCCGATGCAAATTCATCGTTGCTGAATGGCGAAGCTACGGTGGCGGTGGTCTGCAGCGCTGTGCTGTCCTCTGATCCCACAATAACCCTGTTAAGCTGCAAACATTGCCATCCTTGGCTTATTAAAACATTGCAAGCGATCACCACGACCGTTCGGAGCCTCAGCTACTGCGCGCAGCAGAGAACTATGACACGGACGCCTTAGACCTGGAAATCATGGAATATACTTCGGACCTCCAGCAGGCCTTCTACAATATAGTACTCTAACGTAAATGGGCACTCGATCAACACACACAAACCAGTCACTTTTCCTTTCTACACTTTTACCACTCGCAGGCTCCATCTTTGAAACATTGGAAAGTTAGGAAGGCATCTTGGAAGTTGGGGGTAACGTAGGGTCGAACAAGAGACTGTTCATTTGATTCATCTGCTAGGGCCATTAACGTCGAAGCTTTCCAATTGGCCGGACGTGGAACGGGCTCCGGAGGTGTAGCTACAGAGATACAGGCCCTGGAGATACGGGCTCTAGAGATGCGGGCCCTGGAGATGCGGTTACATATATTAATACCTATAATTGGCTTCGAACAGGGATACCAAGATCAGACTCATCAGAGCCTTTTTCTCATCTCTTGCCTACCGGCGTCCTGGGAGGGCCGCGATATGACTACGGGAAAACAGTCGCCAGCGGAGTGTTTCAACAAACCGGCANCCAGCCTCCGCAAGTGCTCTTAACAAGTTAAATGCCATTGCTCGATTACATGCAGATGAAATTATAGGAAACAACCAGAGTATTGTGGAGGTGATATTAAATGTACTCAATACAAATGTGTAGACCAAGCCCAAAACAGAGATTTCAAGACCTGCCGATGAACACG
>NPHW01002825.1:1666-31077 GCA_002240705.1 Elaphomyces granulatus
CCACCACCACCGTCGTCAACGACCGCAGGCTCCGCGAGCTCGCGGGGGGGGCTCAACGTTCGAGATATCCTCAACCCGGGAGACCAAGCCCAGGGCGGCCGCTCCAGCACCGATAGCGACATGCTAAATGCGCTAAATCGCCGGGTTTAAACTCAAGTGCCTTTGGCAGATGACGAAGCTGAGCGGAAGCTTCGTTTCCTCCCTCCTTTGAATGGATAAGGAAGGCGAAGATCTAAACTTGAGGAAAATCTTGACAAAGAAAAGGGGGGCAATTATTAGGGGGAAAAAAAAAAAAAACATAAAAAGAAAAAAAAGAAAAGAGCGCTTAGGCAGTGAAAGAGGCTAAAGTGTGGGGTGATATTGAAAGTCATTATTTGGAATATGGAGGAAACCGTATGTTTCCTTGGCATCTTTTATGGACTTCATCTGGGAGTAGTCCTTGTGCCGGTCGCGAGGCATATCCCTTGTTGTGTCATTGCGGATGTTGTAATATTTGGTTTCACTTTTTACCCCGCCTTCAGCCTTCAATTTACTTACCAATTCCGGTGTCATGCGATTCTAGATGAATCGTTGCGGTGGGCAGGGCCTTCCGGCACTTGCTGTCACAATGGGGAAAGTGTATTAAGTTGGATCCTCGTACTCGTTGGTCTCAGTGGGAATACAGCGAAAGGATTACATTTTCCCCAGGAACACAATCAGTGAAAGGACTTGCGTTCCTCACTGACTCAGGAGGATCATGCGGATTCGAGTCCTGCGTTCCCCGACCTGATAGGAAGCCGTTGTCTGTGGCTGACAATTGTTTCGTGAGACGCAAGTTGTGAACCGGCAAAGCAGATGCCCAATATCAATCAGATTCGAAAATCGTCTGCCAGAGGAGGCAGGAACATCCTCGAGTGGCCCTGTCGCTGAGGAGTTTTTGTGGGCGTCCAATTTATGCACGACGGTGCTAACTTCAATTCCCCTTTGTGTCCGCCTTTAATATCCTCGCTTTTTTTTTGCTGTGAAGATCTCAAAAGGCCCCGCAGTTAACTATACATTAAAAGGGGCGACCCGTTAATACATTTGTTTTATTACTTACCGTCGACATGAATATTATTATCGTCATGATCATTGCCATCTATCGTCATTATTATTCACTATCGCCATCGCCATCGTCATCGCCATTCCCGTCGCCATTTATCCTCCTCTTATCGAGCGGCGTTTTTACTTCGGACTGCTCAAACTGTACTTTATGCTCGTCCGTGGACTTTTTGGATAATCATCACTTTTGGATGAAGAGAATGTATGGCAGACGGTTGGCATTCTGATGGGTTACTCTCTTTCTACCATGTCAACCATCATCTTGTACAGTGGTCTTGTCTGCTTTCATTCCTAAATGAGGTCTTTCCTGCATGTTGGACTCCTGGAGCGGCTAGGGGTCATAGATTCGTGGGCAATTATGATAGCAAGTGAAGAACGTGAAAGCTGAACGAAAACCCACTCTTGGTGCACTATCAGAAGCTATTTGTCCATTGAATGATATATTTTGCACTGGTCATTTCCTCCATTGATGGTCATCTGCCGACGAGAGTGGGTTCAGCGCCCAGCATGCATGCATGTAAGACTTCTGGTCGCGCTCTTTGCTGTGTTCCCTTAATGCTTTCTGCCCCGTCCGTTCTTTTATTCTGCACTGTTCTGGTGTCATTTCTCTCCTCCTTTTCCTTTTTTTCTTTTCATTAGTCTTATTCCTTATTTTCTTCTGTCAAAACATGTCGCATTGATGCTTTGGGTGGCTACCTGTTTTAAGTTTGTTCTATGGACCGGTTTTCTTTTCCTCCGATTCGTCTTTATTGGGGCTCTGGCTTTACCATTTCGGGTGGAAATCTGGGATTCGGAGGTGGAAGGAAATATCATTGCGTTCTGATATCTGAGAGGCTGTCTGATCAATTGCGCGCGTTAAACTTTTTCCCTGTCCCTTTTGTTGCTATCTTTTCCTTTAAATCTCACCCCTTTTTCTCGATATCATTGCTATGGCCCATTTAATTTCGGTCATCAACCTTAGGCATTTTTAGTCTGATTAGATGTTGGCACTGTTGCACGTTCGTATGCACCTCGTTTACGGGGCTCTTGTCTGCCTCCAACGAACCCAACTTTTTTGACGCAACCAGTCCTTTTTTTTGGGAGTGGCCTTCAATAAATGCATCGGGAGAGTGAGACTAATAGAAGAACGCAGAGGTGGCTCTCGCGAGCCCTCTCTGCACAATTAAGTTACGATGACAGCATGTAATTCAATTTATCCGTATGGATAAAAGATTAATAATAAGCGACATGCCAGTAGAGCACTCTGTAGATGAGAATGCACACTCATGTCGGTACAACGAAGCATTTCCCAGTTGGGGGTTTATACCGTGAGTACATAGTGAGTATAAACCTTCTAGAATATGGTAAGGTCTGGCACAAGAATGTATGCAGAAATAACGAAGTAGTACGTAGGACGATGATGATGATTTATTATTTTCATCTAACTTTGGTGTGCCAGTTTCACAATGTAACATCTCAGCTACTACCACCTACCTACTACATACACTACTATCATAGTCTGATTGGGGAGATACTAGCAATAAATATTCTTACTGCAGAAATTTATGATGATTACCTAGATAGGTAGGTAGGTAGGTACTATGTATAACACACTGCTGAAATACATTAATTATGTAGTAAGGTAAATAAATGAATGTTATTAGGTACATACTATAACCTAAGTTAGGTAGGCATCAACTTGTGAATTGGTTTGAATGGGAAGAGAGAAAAAAAGACCTATTGTAACTAATGTTTGAAATACATATCACGTCAATAATAATGATGCAGAGGGTTTATCAATGTCATCACACTGTAGTATCATAGCCATATGCATGGACCCAGGACCGTTGGATGCTTAATAATAATAATTACCTAGAATGGTGGTCAATAATATATATATGTAGTGCCAAGATCTTTCGATCCAATCGACCTTGCAGCCAATTCCAGGAAATATTCTATTAATGTACTCTCGTCTGGACGTCTGGAATTGATTCTCCAAATACGTCCTCATTTTAATGTTCTTTTGTAGCGGTCTCAACGTCCATTTGCTTCCATTCTTCAGGCAAAAGAGAGGTTCTAGTGAGGACTCGTTAGTCCGTACATATAGCATATGTCAGTCGCTACCTAGGGTGAAGAGCAAGAACTCGGACTTTCAAGGGGCGATGACCTTCTTTTCCGTTAGAATTTTTCGTAGTCTTGAATGGCTTCACGAGCATTTGGCAGGTCCTTTTATTTGTATCATTGTATCACTGATCATATTCCGGGCCCCATATTATAGCATTTCACAAGATATTCAATCGGCCGCTTGCCTCCTTATCGTGTTCTCTTGTTGACAATTCTTCCTATCTCCCACTTAGTAAATTAATCTAACCCGACGTTGGAAGGTTTAGGGCGCAGTAGTGTTAGTCATCATCATAGATAACAGCCGAAGTAACTGGGTCTACATCACTATTACTAATGACAGGATTTGTAGTGACATGAGGCCGTTCTCAATCTCAACAAGTTCCTCGCAAGGAGGCACTGGCCGCTCGCTCAAGCACTCCTTCATTTATATTATAATAAATATACTGTAGTTTGTCAGTCCGCTCAGGTTCGTCTGTAAAGCCGACTTCGTAAGTTTTGAAGCAACCTAAAGTTAAGGATTGAGAAAGACCGCCCTGACGGCATAGTTAGCGATGGTCGACGCTAATCTTTCGAATAATTATAAGCAATTGTAATTAGTAATTAGGACGCAGCATGCTAGGTACTCCATACTAACGGTACATACCGATATTTGGCACAAAGGCCGCTGCTTGTGGCCAAAAGACCTCGGCAAATTCAAGAGCGAAACGAAACGGGCGGCTTGGTCGCGAAATTCGTCAAATTCTTTCATGGCCGCGACAATGTTTAAGCCATGCCGTTGAAAAAGAACCTCCCGCCACGTCTTTGGATTTAAAAAGGTGGGCAACGTAGTAGATCTCGGTGACTTGTCGTTTTTGAATATTTTTTCCAAGACTCTTTCCTCGCAGCCCGCGATATCCAGGTGTTGGTGAACCATTTCAGCAAGCTTTGTCTTCATCGCCCTTCGCACCCGTTTCCACCCGGTCACAACGTGACCAGCTGGACGATCTATCACTCTCACTCATCTTGATGGCTTGATCGATAGGATAAAAAGCTCAATGACGCTGTTCCAAAAGCTCTAATCCCATGCCAGCGGCCTGGTTTTCGTTAATCTATCATGCCTTCAGCTTCATGCTGTCCATGAAACGCTAGAAGGTGAATTAAGTACTATATGGCCAGCCACGCAGGAGATCTCGGGAGAACGTCCGGTCAAACTTCATAATATATAGTGTCATCGATCACCACAAATCGATGACTGGGAGGTCATGATCTCAGTGTATTATATTGCTTGGCTGGACCAGGGTCCTGACAGAAATAACTTCTATGGTGGCGTTTGTTCTTTTGGGCTGAGCGTTGCGCATTACATGCGGTGCTATAAAGCAATTTCGTACGAAGAGTCTTAAAGGCGCCTTTCCATGAATTGGACAGGAATTCCTGTCGCGGCCACTGATTATAATAACTCGCGGAAATCCGTTAATAACTGCCAGCCAGCGTCGAACTAAGGCGACGCCCCATTCTTCGGCGCTGAAGGTGGATTTTCCTGGGATAATACCCGCTTGCTTGGAAAACTTGTTGGTACCGGTAAGAGCTTGGTCCTTTCCATCTTTCTTTTGGCTTCTGTAACGCCATTATATGCCACTTGGTGCTGTACTGATTGTATTGCGGGTTCCAATATACTACTTGAGAAGACGGGACCCTTTGTATATGGCAAGGCCGGCGAGACGTTCGTAGGTTCTATCGAAGATATCTTTGATGACCTGCAAAGAACTCTGGGACCAGTGATGGGATGCATATGTATAGCTTCCCTGCCAGTTGTCCCGGTAGTGTACTTCTCAAGGAAATACGGTAGGACCGGATCTTCTGACTGTTCACTGGTCTTTAGTAAATCCAATTGAAACCCTTATAGTGTGAGTGAGTGGCTGCCGGTGAAGGAACTCGCCTTGAGCATGTAACTTGTAATTCTGCCGCCGCTAATCGGGACGTTGGATTTATGTCACAGGGCTTACCGCCCTGCACCCACTCTAAAATACTGCCATAAAAGTTTTAGACTTCCGTGAGAACCGGGTGTGAGATTTTTATGAATGCTTTATGTAGAGATCTAACTAACCCGAATCCGTAACCCTAGAAAATCTAAGCCTAACTTAATAATCCGTAATCCTAAATTCCCTGCTCTCTCAAACAAGTAAGGTGCGTAGGGTGTAGGGGTTGTGGGGGAAAGGGTATAGTACATATGTACAGATAGAATGGGAAATATGTGATATTGATTTGGAACAGCTGAGGAACCACGAAAAAATATTCTACAATGCCAGCTGTTGACGCTTGCTGAACATCATTTGCAGAGTAGGTACCTACTCTGCAAATGATGTTCAGCAAGGAAAATGAAGGTCGTCGACACTCTGCAAATGTGCTCGCGCTGGATCTTCTACGCGGTTAGTCCACGTTTGCCGAGCATCATTTGCAGAGTGTCGACAACCTTGTGGAATGAGGAAGCTGCGCCCTTCTGTCGCTGGAAGCGGACGATGCTGAGGTTGGCGTGCTCGAGGATCGTGTAGAATTCAGCCGTGAATTCGACGGGGCGGAGACGCAGTGCTGAACAGTCATGAGCACGTGTCATCGTCTACAAAGAAAGACAAATGACTTACAATTCACATCGCCTACATGGCCATATATTATGCCCTTTTCCTGGTTCAGATGGACATCCATGCCATATCGCTTCCATTCGTACAGGATTCGATATGTCTCCCACCGACCCTTCACCATGTTTGCATTTAACGCTATCGTCCGAGTTGCTGACTTGACGCGGAAAAAGCGCTGCAGCCAATTCTTGTGATCAGTGACACTGGTCTCGCTAGCTGGAGTACTGGTAGGTGCTGCTACAACTGATTCAGCTTCGTCTTCTGCCAAAGTTTAATTATGAGTTTACAAGCCTATGCACCTGCATAAACTAGCGACAAAGGGTCTCAGGGAACTTACGTTCAGTGATTTCACGCTTTACCGTCCTCCTTTTCCTGAATAGCTTGTTAAAAAAGCCATTCCAACGGGACTCCCTGGAGGCTTCCTTCTCACCACCTCTGTTAGATGGAGGCGCTTCCACCGGTTGTGACTCGTGAACTACAACAGTGGCTAACTTGTGATGAATGAGAACTGTATCTTTGGTTTGAGTCACTCGCCGATTTGGGGAGTTGTTCTGCCATTTATGTCTGCTGAACCATGACCACTTTTTCCCGACTGCGGCTTTGGCTTCTCTACCTTGCGTCGGCGTCATGTCATCGCTGACAGAGTCCAATCCAGAATAGTCGCGGTGCCGAGGTTGAAAACATATCTCGGAAATCGTATCGTCTTGCCGCCCCCCAGAAGGACTGCTCATAATGGAGTCTTCTATGCAACTGACTGAGTTGTTGCTCGAATCAGTGGCCGCAGCTTGTTTGTCGTAGATAGCAACTTCATCGATGGACGGTGAAGACTCCTGAGGCACCATGCGGATTGTAGCCCTTTCGTCTCGGGAGCCGAGCCTGGGGGAAAGGGATTTGCGAATGCGGCGAAGCGAACCTCGTCTACTGGCATATTTCAATTCCGAGCCTGGTAAGCTGTCGATTGGCGATGGCAACTTTTCGGAGATAGTAAAAATATAGTGGCTCTCGGCGTCTGCCTCGGGAACGGTACCACGACAAGTTCTGCAACGTGTCTCAGTCAGTTCTCTAAGGGTGGAGGAGCTATAATCTTCTCTCAGCAACTTTGGTGATGGCCAGGGGCCGATTTTTTCGCCGAGCCTTCGATGTTCTGTTTCTTCCTGAATGGAGATGGAAGTTGCCGGAGAATCAGACTCCAACAAGACACTTGTTTCCGTCGTACGAGCCGTAGACACAGATGATAGGTTAAATGCCTCCTCACAAATCTGGCTTAGCTCGTTTGAGGCCCTCCTGGCATCTTCTTTCCACCAATTGCTGCTGTCTGAACTTCTCTTTATGCCAATGTTCCTTAAATAGCTTCCTCGAACCAAAGCTGGAGTACCATGATGTTTCTCGGATGACCACGAATTCATTGTCATCCGAGAGACACTGGTGGATATGTTAGAGCCATTGTTTTTCGAAAGTGCTCTTGCGATGGTGTTTTGGGTCTGAGACTGATCCGTCTCCGACTTAGCCAGAGAGGATCCTTGAGACCTTGAGTGAGCGTGGCGGAAAGAAACACGGCGCGATTCGTGCGAAGCGGAGAGTGAGCTTCGAGCCGCCGTAGGCAAACCATTAGATTCTCGAAGTGGGCCTGGTGGGTGAGTATTGCCATCACTATCCACTTTAGAATGTCCGGTAGACCTTGACGCTTCTGATGACCGTCTTCCGTCAGATAGATCGGAAGACGCACAACGAATGACATTCGCGAACTCTGGTTCGAGACTGACGACTGATACGCAGTTGTCAGGGCAAGGGTGGTTGGATTCTCTCAACCCCCCTCTAAACCGACTATCCAGACATCCTCGCACTGCCGTGGCGCTAATGTGGTGGTAGTCGCTAGCAGAATACTCAAGTGATTGCCCCAGATAAGTTTCCACCTGCTTGTCTCGAAATCTGACCAACGCATTGTAGAATACTTTTTCGTGGTTTACTCTAGTTCAGGGGAGAGTTCTCGTTAGTAGAGTTAACAAGGCAGTTGTTCCCGCTAAAAGGATTTTAGATATAAAAATAGGGCAGCTTTACTCGTTTGAGAGCAATCGCTCTATCAATGTTTCTGGCCTGACGCAGTGCCACAGGGCTTGAAGGTTCCTCAGCAGTTCCAAATCAATATCGGCCCGGCCCGCCAGTGGTGCACCACAGTCTTCTGCCGACAACGGTGGTGGGAGGGCCACGTAGTGATCCCACCTCAATCGGTGAAATAATTCGTATTTTCCGAGAAGCGGATGCTTCCATATATTTTCCATACTGATCCTATCCTCAGGACTATTCCGCAAGATACATTGAATCAGATCCATTGCTTCTGCGCTGAGCCAAGCTGGAAGCTCGTATTCCCCCTTCTTCACAAGATGTAATGTGTTTGGGATATCACCACCATCGAAGGGAAGAAATCCAGTTAGCAGCGCAAATAAAATTATACCGCAACTCCAAATATCTGCTCGATCGCCGCGGTACGGTCGTCCATGAATGATTTCCGGTGCAACGTAATGGGGACTTCCACAAGATGTGTTGAGCCAGTGCCCAGTTGGTTGGAAAGCAGCCATTCCAAAATCAGCCAGTTTGATATTTCCTTTACTGTCCAACAGGATATTTTCCGGCTTCAAATCCCGGTGACAGATGTTAAATCGATGACAGTATGCTAGGCCCGCAATTATCTGTCGAAAAAACCGAACGGCCTCCTCTTCTCCGAGAGATCCGTTGCCAGAAACGTAGTCAAAAAGTTCGCCTCCATCCACATATTCCAGAATCAAATAGCTGTGAGTTTTTGTTAAATATATACTAAATTGAACAGTTGACATCTTGACGTACAGTTCACCCCGGTTTTCCCACACGTCGTACAACTTTATTACGTTTGGATGTTCAACCAGTTTCATAACGATAACTTCGCGTTCAATACTGCATGGAATTGATCTTGTAGGAGAGTTCCCTTGCAGATGACCCGTATTGCGGTCCATAGCTGTAATGCTTTCACTTTGGATGATTGAAGCGGACTTCTTCGAAACAATCTTGACCGCGGCCACTTGTCCTGTTACCGCATGTTTTGCCAGTCGGACGCGTCCTGTAGTTCCTTTACCCAATGTTCTGCCAAGCTGCCAGGGTCCCACATGTGTTTTTCTTCGTCCCTTGGTGGATGTGGTTGATATGGCAGAGTTTTGATTTGACATTTCGTGGTAGTCCGTGGCTGCTGATGAGCACATATTTTCTTGGATTCTTCCCCCAGGCGAGTAGAGTTAGTGGGGAAAGACCTTAGATATATGGCTTTTGTTTGCTGCCCGCTTGTTCACGCAAGCCTGCTGTTGTACACTCTGCTACGACAAGTGGACGAGATATGTTTCTCACTTGGTCCGGTAAATTTCCGGCGTTGTTTCCAATTTGGACTTGAAGTGAAGGATGTGAGTACCAGTGGATGTGCCTGTTTGGCAATATAAGGGTAGATAGAAGTGTCAGCGTTGGTCTCCTTTGATACTATTTCCAATGTATCCAATATCAGGGTAACCCAGGTGCTTTGGTGAGTGGGAACGCGAGGTAGGCAGATATTTGAGAAACGAAGGACTGGTGTCCCGTCAAACAGCGATAAAAAAATAAATAAATAAGAAAAAACAAACAAGATTCAGTGCGAGCGACCGTATTTGTTGTACTGTCGAGGCCTGTGGTATCTTTAGGGCATAGAGAGAGTCACAAGAGAGTTCTGAAGTTCTGCAATGCCTTCTGATAACAATGGAGAAAGAATAAAGGTTAGAGTATGAAGAGTTGTTGTGTTTGCTCAAATTCACGTTAGTTGCCAATGGCACAAGTTGAGGAAGATAGTATTGTGTGTTGTAATTGGATACAAGTTGATGGAAATTCCCAACCAGAAATAGTTGAAACGATAGTTACTTCTAGTACTGCTACTAGTAGGTCTTTTTGCAAATTGCGTGTTCAACATTGCATGTGATCATTGAATAAAGTGATGACAATATAAAATGGACATGTTCTTGAAAACACATGGCCCAACCTCACTCATTTCATTGCCCCGTGATAAACTATCAAAGATTCTCAGCTGCAAGCTATGTCTACTGCAATACAAGATAGTAGCTTCTGTTATTTTCTTTTGAGGTTTAACATGATTGTAATGCAATGGGAATACTAGGTAAAGCAATTTATCCAATTTTCCCCCTTGCCATCCACCTAAAAGTAAAAGCTCTTTTGAATATATTGCTTTCATCAATATATCCATACTGATGTGATGGGTACCCGTTACTAATAAATATTACAATTGTATGTACCTTTGAATGCTCTGCATGTTCGTGCACTTGTTCACCCAGCAATGATGGAGAGTGTGGAGCCATGTGTTTCCTTTCTTCCCTTTTAGCTTCTACCTTCTTTACACCAACCAATAATAATCCTCGAGCTCATCTATCACCCTTAAAAAGGGGGTTTCAAACCCCTGGTGACATAACTCCGGACGATAATCAACTACTGCCACAGAGGGTTTATTTACGATGATAAGTTCAGGTTATAACTTATCGGGTAGATGCTGTGGATATAAACAACAACCTACTCCTTTGGGAGTAGTCATAATTTTTGATCAAGCGTTCGTACTGTTTGGAAGTGACCGAGTGGATATATATACCACCTCATTTGCTTACCAAGTCGACACAGGAATGATCTCCACGTCTCGACCAGTGCAATCCGAATGGAGAACCACATACCACGATAGAGTAGACAAACGCTGCTCTCCGAGAGCAGGAGATGCGCTATTCTACGTGGCCCATTGGAGGCAGTATGCATATCGCAACCGATCCAAGAAAATATCTCTCCAAGACGTTCCTACACTTCCTCCAGCCGAGACATTATGAGATCTTGCGCCTCATCTTCCCCCACCAAATTTCCACCGAGCTGGCGATTGCAGGGAGAAGAATAGCGAAACAAGCATGGACATAGCTACTCCTCTGGGAGAAGTGATAGCTTTTATCGTACTGTTTGGAAGTGATCGAATTGATATATATTGTGCTTGCCAATCGACATAAGAACGAGCTCCACGTCACGACTAGTGAGTACTATCTGACGATGGTCTACATTATTCCATGATAAAGTTGCTAATGCTGTTTTTCGAAGGAAGAATATGTGCTACCTCCATTGGAGGCTGAACGGAGGTTCAGTCGTCCTAAGAGTACTTACCAACAAGAAGGAAGCAGAAGACAGTTGCGACTCCCGTATGTTTGCTCACCAGCTCTTTCCGGCATTTTATACATGCCGCCTCCGCTTGTCCAGCCTCTCACTTTTCTTTCGGGCAGGTCCCCGAAGCTGGCAACTAGCCTTTGAAGAGTGCCATACTAATACCGTGCCCCGAGAACCTGCGGTTATGGGGGGATCGATACAGATAACGTTCATCTCCAGACTGAAATAAAGGAAAAGGTGATAATCAGACATGAAGAAAAATTCCAGAAAGGGCTGGTGAGAAAACGCACGGAGGCGCAACTGCTTTCTGTTTCCTTCTTGTTGGTTGGTACTCTTAGGATGCTCCGTTCGGCCTTCGGTGAGCGATGTAGCGCTTATTCTTCTTTCGTAGGGCAACAATTGGCAATTCTATTATCAAATAGTCGTTTGGATTGTACTCACTAGTTGTGACGTGGAGATCGTTCCTGTGTCGAGCTGGCAAGCACAATATAGGCGGTATATATCAATTCGGTCACTTCTAAACAGTAAGAATGCTTTATCAAAATTTAAATTTATCCCAGAGGAGTAGGTCATCTCACTGCTACAGTGCCTTCTTTCTACAGTCTGTTGCAGCCCTCCTTCGACTCCCTTAGCTACAATTTACAAATGGTACAAGGAACAGCCCCCAGATTGACTAAAAACGTGTTGAAAACGTGTGCAGTATGCATACTATCGCAACAGAGATCTCTCCAAGATGTTTCTACACTTCCTCCAGCCGACGAGAACTTGCCCCAGGCCTCGCCTCCCTCACCAAATTTCCACCGGGCCAGCGATCGCAGTCCGGCTTAAGAATAGCTAAACCAACACGAGATCGAGAGGCTCGTGGTAGGAGGAGAGGCCATACCCATGACCAACAGCTTGAGCCTGGTCAGCCACCTGGTAAGTCAGGAAAGCGGTACTAAATATCGAGAAGGACTTGAGGCCGGGGCTTGTGTGCATTTCATAGAGGGTTACGAGCAAGGAAGGGCTATTGTTTGAGTCCACTTTTGACTATGAAAGAGTTCGGATTACCCTGTCAAACACATAGGAATCAACAACAAGATGATGATTTCTGGGCCACTCGGACAATAGGCAGGATTCCGTATGTTGGATGTAAATGGCCATGGTCTTCCGCTACTTGCGTTTTTCGCCGACGCTTTGAAAAGGACCTTTATCTCAAAACCTTAAGTGCTTCGGATGCTGTAACACGATCCGATGGCAGGTATGTCATCAATTCCGAATAACGTTCATAAGAGGTAAAATCATTTTATCATCACGCACCCTTTCAGTTAAAGATTTTTCTAATTCTGGTAGTTCACCATCTTCGAGCAAAATTAGTAAGATAAGACTTCTCAACTCAAGTTTCAGTGTCATGCTCTCATGAACTCTCCTGATCTCATCATCATTCGATAGCATATGTTCCTTGCCATTCGTCATTCGGCAAATTCCCTAGCAAAAATATCATCTGTTGAGTGACTGAATGGGTGGCCAATCGGAAAATGCGTAAATACGAACGAATAAATCTACATAAACGGGTATTTAATATAAACCTTCTGCAAAATGGGTAGGGCAGCTCCCCACCTGCACTCCATAGGTCGGCTCTGTGATCAAAGGATCCTTCGAAAATTATCTCGGGCACCTTTAATACCCGTAATAGATGTCGGCTTGCAGGTTCTGTTCCTTGAAGGAAACTCTCTCCAAGGCCAATAACTTCGATGTTTTCATAGTCATCCCACTCTGCTGCCCCTACCAGATATTTCGGCATGGCTTTGTCCAGTGGCTTACCATCCAAATTCTTCGGATAGTGGGTCCCCAAGAATTTTGAAGAGGTCATTTTTTGTTGCGAAGGACAAGTGAAGGCAACATTGTAACTATCGCCATGTGAGTGCAATTACATGAAGGTGAAATATCCATTAAAAGACCGAAAATGGCAGATAGAGATTCGCATTACCTTCATGTATAAATGCCGGCGTCGTGAATCAAGCTGATGACATTCGAAGGACGACTTTTGTCTCAAGATAACTACAAGAATCAGTGTCTCATGCCAACGCTGAGACCAAGCAATTCAAATACAAGACATTAGGTCCTTAGTGAACAAACAAAAGAGTCTTGAACTGGATTAGGAAAAGCAACTGAGCGTGCTGAGGTAACACTTGCACAAGGTGGAGTGAAATAGAAAAATCTTTACTGTAACTTTCTGAAGTTGCATCTCGTAAAAACGCATGGGGAGATAGGGAAATGGCAGTATGATACAAAAAATAGCCTGGCTCCTAAGGCAGATAGAAGCAGAGCGATTTTACTGGTTATCCAAATCCCGGGACCCACTGTGTCGTTATTGCACTAATTATGACAGCTAGTCTCAGACTATCCCCTTTCGCACGGACCACCTGGTGATCCTGGCCGCTTCTGGCTGGTACAAAATAAGGATATGACGGGAAACGGGCTCCTATGATCGGCGAGCTGTCAGGAAACCCCGCCAAGTTGCGGGGCGTCTCGTCTCGAGTCGTTGCCTCAATCGAGTCGAGACTCCTTAGCGAGGCTATGATATGAATGATTTTAATGCCAAGAGCATACACTTTGCAATCGTCGGCGAGTAAATATGTATAACTTATAACTTCGGCATGGTGGCACTTTGGTTAATAATGCCTAGATTGAACTGCCCCCATTAATAATAATTCACTGATCAAATATATAATAATAAATAACTTAATAATAGGCTTTCGGTGCGACGACGTCCTGCCGCCCTTGCCGGCTAGTGGAAGAACATTGAAGCCTTTATCATTGGCACAGACTAGTCGAGCTTCACCGCATCTTATCTACTCCATCTTCCCCTCATTTAATCTCCATCTTCCCACCTCGCTAATCGTCTAGTCTCTGTGCGGTTTGTCCTCATCGCTCTAGTTAGGGTTCAGTTTCTCTTTCACACAACAACATCTCTATCCCATTGATATTCTTTCCTTATTCGAGACAATCACATCACCATGTCGGTTGGTCCCAAGCCTGGTGATAGCTTCCCGGAGGACGTGGTCTTTGAGTGAGTACCGGAATGGTCCTCAATATCCAGATTCCTTGCAAGGAGAGACTTACGATACCGTGCTAGATATATCCCATGGGCGGAGGAGATTGACGGGTTTAGTGCCTGTGGTGTCCCGATCAATTACAATGCTTCCAAGGAGTGGGCGGATAAGAAAGTCGTTCTCTTCGCGCTGCCCGGTAAGTGATGACAAGGAGGCCCTGGATTCAATTTAACTTGATTGGATTGGATTCGTTGTTGTTCTACTCTTGTCGGCACACATGACCGTGTACAACACTGACTGGCAATGTCCTCTAGGTGCCTTTACTCCAGTATGCTCTGCTCGCCATGTCCCCGGCTACATGGAAAACTTGCCCAAACTGAGGGAGAAGGGCGTCGATATTGTGGCCGTGCTCGCCTTCAATGACGCCTATGTCATGAGCGCTTGGGGCAAGGCTAACAAAGTCACGGGAGATGATATCGTAAGCACGCGTTCAATAGAGAGGATTTAATGAAGGCCACTGGATTGACCTCCACACAGCTGTTCCTCAGCGACCCTGATCTTAAGTTTTCCAAGAGTATCGGCTGGGCTGCATTGGATGGCTACAAGTCCCACACCGGTCGCTGGGCCATCGTCCTGGACCATGGCAAGGTCATCTACGCCCAGCTTGAGCGTTCGAAGAATGTACTCGAGGTGAGTCTAGTTCCCAACGATACAGCGCTTTCCGAGATCGATCCCCCAGCTAAATCTATCTGGTGTACAGGTGTCTAGCGCTGAAGCGGTCCTGGGTGCTCTGTAAACACTGATAGCATTGTGCCACAGACTAAACCCATTTAGATCAATTGGATGGTCTTGCATGGCGTCGATTGTAGGACGGCAGGCATTAATCACCCTTTCGGATGGTTGAGCATAGTCGTACCATTAGAGGATTATGGCAGCTGGCGCAAACCGATGCAACATCGCTTAGACATGCAGTCCCTATAGAAATATGAGGTGTCCTTTAAATAGATAATTGTTTCCTGCTACTGCTATGAATAATGATCGTAGTTACTATGTAGCTGTACATGCTATTAATAGTAATATCGTTGCTTTGGAATCCCCACGAAACAAATATATAATGGTAATGCATATGTACATAAACAATAATACTAGTTGCTGGTTGGTAGTACTACTGTCTATAGAAGGTATGTACATATGCATATGTACAGTAGAACTATAAACATACCTGTTATCGCAACCAAGCATGGATATCCTGGTTATAAAGCGGAGGGGGCGAGTTTTGAATGCTTACATGGTGGGTCTCGTGGCCCCAATTTTCTTGCCTCTTGAGGTAACAATTTTTCACGCACCAAAACAGACCCTTGCCATTGGTTTATGCTAGGTATATATCCTAGTTATGGATGGTTCCAGCCCATTATTCCCCAGGAATCAGGATGCTCCAGATGTCGCTGCCGATAAGCCAAGGCGGGTGGCGCAACATACAATCTTCGAGGTTCCTACCTATCATACGAGGATACACCAATGCAGATATATCACAGCAATTCAATGATTACAAAAGGACGACGGTCGACATCTGGCTATAGTATGTAGAATATAGGAGACTGTCCGATCTCATGGACTTCTAATCTTCAAACCACTTTAGCAATATCCTTATATGTCAGAAGAAGAGTATATTGGGGGGCAGTTCAATGCTGGCAAATTAAGAAGCTCTGTGGTTGAAGAAATGCCTGAAATTGGCTACAAGACACGTGATATCAACGGCAAAAACAATTTTCGGCGACAATCAAGCAGCAATTACTAACTCTTTCAAAAAGGACCCTGTGTTCCACATATGGATATCAAATTCCATTGGTAGCGAGAACAGGTTGAGAAAAATATTGAAGTCAGCACGGTATACAGGACTGTAAATGGGGTTGAACTCTCAGGGGTGTATTGAAGGATGAAATCCGTACGATAGCAATTGGAGAGATTGGGTCGTCCTTGACAGTTTGCTTGACTATTTTTTGGACATGCGGTTTGTATTTAGGAGAACGAGTCCCTGGGGAGCTCCCAGAATTTATCTACGATAAAAGAGAGGGCTTTTAGTCGGCTATGATATGCTACTAGACCCTTGGAATGTTCAAAGATTATGGAGGTCATGTGCATAAATATAACAACCACTGTGAAATTATGTGGGTGAAATTGCCACTACAGAGAATCACTATGATACTGAAAATGTGCTTTCATCCAGCCTCCTTAGAATTCATAATAAAATGGGTCATTACTGGTATGTATGTACATACAAGCATTCCCATTCTTGTTACTAACATGATTTTAGCGTCGTTTGCTACAACCTCCATCCTTTGATCAAATGTTGAAGGTGCAAACAAACATAGTATCAAATAAGCGTGGCTGCCCATTTTGTGCCAATTGATGGAGATTGTAGCTTTCAGTGCTTTCCAATCGTCTACTCCATGAGACAAAGTTATGACTGCGGACGCAAGGTGCTTGTCGATGCAGAACCAAGAACAGATTGAATAATATCAACTGACTTGCTAATGTCAGCCTGTAGTTCTTCTGCTTGCGGAGTTCCTGCACAACCATTTGGTATCCGTATCCCGCTTTGTCAGCTTCTATCAAGCATGAGGCAATCTCACCGAAGTATTAGAGGATACTTTGTTAGACGCTGGAATGGCTTCACAAAAAATCCGTTGAGAGTGACCGGTTGGGCCACCATTTGCGGGGATCCCAAGAACGAGCTGACTTGATCTTATCCCATTCTCTCAGACACATCTCATCGCGGCGCAACTGAGTCGCAATAAAAGGTTCGTACTGTCGTAGAGCCTTTTCATGACATATAAAAGGATTGCCCCAATTCTGGCGTCCTCGGGCAGGGCATATTAACAGAGGATCTGGGTGGTGATTGTCATTAGCATTGGTATCTTGCAAATTAATCCCCATGTGTGGCTAGATTTAAACTTACCTATACGTAACATGGCTATTTGGCAGGTATAAAGCGGCATTAGAGCCCAAATCGCTGGGTGAATTCATGAAGGTCGACAAGTTTGATTCCAGCCATTGAGTCATCCGAGTCAATAAGGAGTGGCCTTCGCGTTCACAGCCTACGTAGGTATTTTGGTAAGGTTGCTGTTTTTGATGGGCAACATGATATCGATCTGAGGCTCATAAACTTTTTAGTATGCGAGTCAGTGTATTTCTCTAGCCCTTGAAAGGGCGAGGTCTCGATTCTTTAGAAGTCGTAGCGGTCGAGGTTGATGATATCGATCATGATGAGATTGGACACAGTAGTGCTGGAAAGACGGCGAGGGAAGAGGAAGGGTAGTGAAGGGTGAGAGGGAGTGAATCAACAATTTAACCAGCGGCTTCGAATTTAAATTCACCATCCGGTCGCAGTATGTAGGACAGCAATATCATGTATTGAACAGTCAATATGTGATATACCAGATACCTAGGTTACATGTAATAAGTATATAGGCAGAGATCGAGGAATAGGAAGGTACTAGAATCTTGATGGGAGATTTTCTACAGGCCTACTCCCCGCAGTGTCTTGGATTTTCTCATATTTATTAACTAGATATAACTAGATAGCCTTTTAGACTTAATTGAACAAAAAATAGCAGAAACAAACTTTTATACACCAAAGCGTCCTTATATGTATAACCAACTGATATCCCCATACTTTACGGCCCGCAAAAAAGGGGACTCTCAACTTTCAAGCAATCTGCCTCAACCGCTGGGTTATTTTTAACGGGGAAGAGACCTCGCACTCGTGACCCTCAAGTATGAAAGCACAATTTTCAGTAGTAGCCTGTAGTGGCAATTTCCAATTTAGTTCAACTTCGGAGGCAACCTAGCACTTGTAAGATTGGGCAATTTCACACAATTTCACAGTGGTTGTGGCACAAACCATAGTATGCATGATACCAGGGGACCGAGATAAGGTCAAACCAAGGACAACAACACTTTGTTCGATCAGCAATACTATGAAGCGCAGCGTAGTATGTAGTAGAAAAACCTTCCCGTACCGGTGCTTGGTCTGCAGCAAACATTTACAAGCGAGGCCGTTAGCAGCCCTTGCTGGAGGGGAGGCGACGCACCGCATATGGAATCATGGCATATTTGTAAACCTCGCCTCATGGCAGCACCTGAGGCAACCAAGGCGCCGTCTTGTTTGCCTCAGGTATGTACTCAGCATTAGGTATATACTTTGCCGCCAAAGTACATGGATGCAGCATTTTGCGGTTGGGCGGTAGGGTGAGCGGTGGATACAAGTACTGCCAAGTATAACCGCCAAGGTGGTAAGAAAACGGTGCAGGTTACTCAACACCCCATATGAGGACGAAAAGGAAGAGAGGTCTGAAATGGCTCTTAACCCGCCGTCGAAGCGCAAATCGCCATTTTCAGGGATCCCAACTACTTCGACTCGTGCACGCAAACTCGCCAAGACTCAAGATGCACGCACCCTGGCCGTTCAATCTGCGGACGCAGCGCTCTCTGCAACCGGCGATCTCGATGTCGCTGCCTATGTCGGAGCTCGAGAATTCGAGATTCGTGCCCTAGAGGATGGGATGCAGCGCTCGAAAACGGCGCTGACGAGCCGTGCTTTTCAGAAGGTTCCTAGATCGTTGAGACGGAGGACAGCGAGTCACAATGTAAAAAGGATCCCAAGACGATTGAGAGCGAGAGGTAGAAGAGAGGTATGTTTCTTCTAGCGGCTTGGTGCTCCTTGCTTGATCTTGAACTAATATATATGTGTACATATGCATATATATATTTGACCTAATTGTACCCGGATGATAATGAGTTACTCATGCGCGGGTTTAGATGGTAGAGGACAATACGCCCATCGTTACGGCACGCCGACGGAAACCAACAGAGATTATGCGCATCCGTCTTGAAACGGCCCGACGTCTTCAGGCCCTCAATGTAAAGACCAAGGCTAAGCGCGTGGCCTCGAAAGCGAAGCGGGAAAAAGAAGTTCGCAAGTTACTCTCCGACGCCGGCAGCCATACCTATAAAATTGCACCTCGCGTTCCCAAGATCAAAAAGAACAAGCTCTCCCAGCCACCATCGCCAGAGTCAAAGTTCAAGAAACGCCAGCGTGGGAAAACATGGCTACCCACGCATTTGTTTCACGCGAAGCGCGCACGTATGACCCCACCAAACGGCCCGCTTTGGCGGTTTTCCTTGCCAATGACTCCAACAGAGAAGAGTTACAGGCCAACGCATCGTGCGGCAGGGGCCAGAGGGGCCGTCGTGTGGGATATGAGTTATATTTCTACGATTCAGCTGGAAGGAACAGAATCATCTCTAGATGGTGTGCTTAGAGCAATGGGGATTGACGGTGAGGAAGCTTGGGGAGGTAAAGGGAAGAAGTGGAGGCAAGGATCAAGGAGCTTGCACACTTGGGTATGTGAACAGGCAGATGATAAGAAGCCTATTGCGCCTGTAACACTCATTTGGTGTACGAAATCGAAGCCGGAAGATGTTGAGATGTCCGACGCCGCTGCTGCTTCAGATGGGACGCGAAAGAAACGGCCTGGAGAGAGAATTTTTGTCCGAACCCACCCCTCTGCCTTTCCACAGGTATGGAATCAGCTGCTGGTTGTGTCGAAGAGACAGAATCCACCAGTGATGGTGGAGGACTTGCGTTTCGAAATTGGCAGCATCGAAGTCATCGGCCCTGGTTCGACTGAGGCTCTTATCTCTGCACTGCGGCCCCTAACGGCGGAGAATAAGGCGCCACCTAAGGACAGCCCAGAAGGCGTTTGGCCAGCACTCTTAGGCGTCACGAATCCATCATCCCTTCCTGCAAATGCGCTCCTTGCCTTTGCAATATCGGATCCTCGTTTACATTTCCCATTGCCATTGAAGCCGCCGTCATCTGATTCGAGCATGAATGATCTCGCCTTGTTGTTATCTTCGTGGCCCCCTGACAAAACTCAGAACTCTTCATCTCTTTTCGACCGACCTGCGCGTTTGTCTGCGATTCGTCTTCTCCCGAGCCAGAAGGCCATTAATCGAAGGCGGACTCTGGCTGGACCAGGAATACATCCGCCGCCGCAACCGTCAGATCCGCAGATACCTATTATTGTTCTGGCATCGCGACCACACAATCGGTTAGCACACAACGGTTCTCAGGGAAGGTGGACTATTCTCTTGCCATGGAGATGCGTTGTTCCACTTTGGTACTCAATCATGTTCTACCCTCTTTCGAGTGGTGGTAATCCTAGATTTGGTGGGCTGAAGGAACAACAACAACTCGCATTTGAGAATGCCGAACCCTGGTTCCCGGGTGATTTTCCCGGTACCAAGGCTGGCTGGGAATGGGGTCTCCGTGACCGCGAGGATAAGAGAACAGAGTGGGAAAGAAGACCAAAAGGGAAGAGGACTGAATTCGAGAGTATTGATCTAGGAAATGGTCAGAAGGGGGAGATAGGGCGCGGGTGGGCCTGTGACTGGGAGAGGCTAATCCAAGGCCCACCAGAGAAGATGGCGGGCAGAGTCAGTATCGGTAATAGTTCATGTAATGCTGACAAGGACATGAGCAACTCCGCTGCAGCACCCAGGGATGGCGAGGTGAATCGGATTGATACTCCGCCGCTTAATATCCAACATCTTGGCTCTAGTGTCGCTACTTCAATCATCAACCACTCCCATGGAGATCTGCCAATGAAACTCCAGGCTTTGCTCGACAAGCCCTACCTTTTCACAGTGAAGATATCTCTTTCTAACCGAGGCACACCAACTCCATGTGCGCGCATCTATCGCCTGCCAACAAGAGACCGTGAATTGCGACGGAGATGGCTTTCCCCACAATCGTCTTCTACGCAGCTACTTAGAAGGGCTAATCCAAATATCCAACCCAGTGAATCAAAACGAGGGAACGACAGGCAGAAGCGCTGCAAGACTCTTGAAGACTCGTTCGTCCAGCGTGCGGAAGCTCGCCAGCAGCTCGCTGCCTCTCTGATTACTCCTGCAGATGCGGGGACAGATAAAGACCGTCACCTCCCACTTCCCCTAGAGGAGGACTTGATCGGATTTGTCACTACGGGAAATTATAACCTTTCCGAAGGTAAAGGTACTGGAATTGGCTCGATTCTTCTGTCGAAGGTCGTTACTCCCGCGACCATCGAGAAAAAGAACTCAAAACACAGCCAAGGTAACACTATGTCAAGAATGTGCATTGTTCGCTCTGCGGGAGATACAGTAGGCCGGCTGGGAACTTGGGAAATCGTTTAAATCCCCTACCTTAACCTAGGTGCATGAGCAAACCTCGAAGCTCTTTAGTACTGCAGTGACAACCTCTTCTTGCCTTTCACAAGGTTCCCCTTTCCAACCGAAAAAAAAAAACCGAAAAATACAAGTCTATAATATAATATATAATGTATTAAGAAGGAATGAAAAGAGGCATTTCCATGATAAAAGTCTCTTAAAGCCAATTACTGCCACTGGTAATTGGGTTTATGTAAATAACAATGAATGGATAAAATCTTAACGATACTTCTATTGACATTCCCTGTCCCATCTCCTTCCCCCTTTCTAAGTTTCTCTTTTTAATAACTTTGAGGTAATTTGCCTCTAACCGTTCACCGTTGCTATCATAGTTAGGGGAAGACAAACAAATCAATCTTAAAACAACGTCAAGGGGACGAGAGCATGCTAGAACGTAAATAAAAAATTAAATACACAAACATTGCCTTTCCCCCCTTCTATTCTATTTATCGCTTGCCTCATTTATGACCAAAAGCTTTTGGTATGTATCATACGCCTATGAAAACGTGGAGAAAGTAAGGGGTGTACAGTGTAAATATGCGGAAAAAGTTGCAAAGGTCCAGATCTCCAGGAAAGGGAAATATAGTAATATAAGAACTCCGTAGGAGACTACACGTCGACTGTATTTGCGCAGAAACACCATATGAGATCCATTTCCATGATTGGCCGTCGTTTGTTTGCTCTTCGTTATTTAGATTGACGGAATGACAATGATGTTCTTGGGTATCACCCAACTACCTTATCCACGAATATACGTTCCAGTTTTGCAACCTCCTGTTTGAATATGGCCACCTCTTTCCAGCAGTCTAGGGGTCGACGATCGTTGATGCGCAGGCAGCTGGTCACTTTCGCCTTGGCACGCTCAACACCTTCATCCAAGTCTACCAGCTTCTTCCGCGATTCGAGCTTTTCTCGTAACCGCTCGATTTCCTTCAATACTGATTCTCGAGAGGGGTCCTGATCGACCGCTGAATGATGTGGTTGGCTAATGGTGGTAATATTCTCTGCGGACAGACCTGGCTCGGGTGGCACAGAAGTCGTTGGAGGGTCGAATTCCCTGCCAGCAAATGGGATACGGGGAGCATCAAGATTCAAGGAGCCGAGGGGATTGGAGTAGGAAGAGGATGGTGCAGGTGTTTTTCCCGATGGGAGCCTTTCCTCTGTGAGTCGCTTCTCAATCTCCTCAAGAGTCTGGTGCTCGCGGTGTCGGAGACGTTCCAGCTCCTCGGTGACACGAGCCTGGATATGTAGTTCAAGGCTTTTAGCCCGACTGGCGTCGGTCTGCGATTTTCCATCGTTAGATAGGTAACTTGAGGTCACCAAATGCCTTCACGGGCGCTGGGAAAATACGAAATTGACATGGACAGTGGCATGGACAGTAGCAAGAGAGGGAAACAGTAGGTAAATACCTCTGAACTAGATTGAAGTGCCTCTACCAGGTTGGAGGAGAATTGGACGGGCGTCTCACTATACGAAAAGAAACGTATAAAAGTCAGCACTCTGCTTTATGCGCCAGTGTCCATGAAGTCGTTATTCATGGCGTATTCACTCGAGCTGGCGAAAAATCTGCCCAATTGAAGATGGAAGACGGCGGTATATCAATCTCCACAACATTCTGGTAAATCCTCAAGAAAACCACATCGCCCCCCTTCCCATTCGTCCAAAGATTCTGTTCCATAGACCCAATTGCCTCTGTTTGGACTCACCTGGTGAAAATGTGTCTTGTCCCAGGTGAGCCCCCTGGTTTCGAGCTTCCGGCTCCCATTGTTTCCTCTGGATCTTCGAGGTCCTGCCTCTGTGCAGCTTCCGTAAAGGTTTACCGGTAGTCTCGGGATTTTGCAAGGGCGAAATCGCACTTGGGTGCTAGTCGATCTGGTTTGATAGAGTTGGGCAAGTTCGCGACGTGCTATGTACGTCACGTGTTGAAGGATTTATGTTTCTCAGTGCCTTAGGCCTTCGGCAGGCTGGCTTAGCGTATACGGCAGAAAACATTCAGGCGGTCTGAGTACCGCTCCACTCGCGAGTCGCAATTGACGGCCTGATAAATCCGGTCTCCAGTGCTGAGTGAAAAGCTGCGGTACTCTCCTGGGGCTTGATGGTGAGAAATGTGTCACTGCAACTGGAGTTTACGACCGACCGATTGTTGAACAAGATTTGTAATAGGTAACGAAAATCTGGTGTCACTTTTGTGCTTTATTATCGTAAATCCCGTATACGCCGTCCTGCCTTTTGAACAACATATGAGGCATATTACATATTTGTAAATTAACCTTTAATCATTTTGACATACTAGTAGACTATGTAGATCTAACTCATCACACAAAATTTAACCTCTTCCCTCCTTGAAATTAGTGTCTACTATCTAGTTACTATGTTTTGCGTTCATCAAAGACAAGATGATCTTTACGATGCGTGATTTGAGATGCAATAAAATGTCAAATCCCCTCAGACATTTAAGAGCGAATTGAGTTTAGGTATTGTCGGGAGAAACGATTAGCTCGCCAAGGTTTTGGCTAACTTGACTTACATCCGCGTTTCTAAAGTGGCTAGTGTCAGCCTCAAGTTTCAATCAACCTCTTATATCGCACATGATTCCACCCATGCTACGGCCCCACCGTTTAGAGCGTCGGTTATTACAAGGCTTGGAAGTCTATTATTATGATGATATCATAATGGTAGACCTCGGACTCCCGATCTTGGTCGAACTACGGATGCGTACGGGGTTACAGTGTTCGTGATCCTCGGCGCATGGACGCCTTTCCAATAATGATTTCTGGGGTACGAGGAAGTTACGGGTTATTGTTGTCGTTCTACCCCTCCTCAAACCGGTCGTCTCCCCAGGTGCGGATATCCTTTATTCGACTGATATAGCTGTTGGAATGAGAATGTATGTACAACGGCCTTGCACGATACAGACGTAGCTGAACCATCTCTTGTCACTACGTCACTAAAGATGCCTTCCTCCATCCCTCCAGTCCTAGCTGCCGCGACGCGCATCGCTCGCGAGTTCGACTATCCCGCTTCAGAAGTTCGGCGCGGGGTGAAAGAGTTTATCAATCAAATGCATGAGGGCTTGTCAAAAGAGGGGGCAACCCTCAATCAGATTCCGTCCTATATCACTGCTGTGCCGGACGGCTCTGAAAAGGTGTTATCTCCTACACATTCTTTAAGCAGCATCCGAGTCGATCGGCGTAGACGTAGAACGAAGGGCTGATGATGCAACTAGGGCTTATACCTGGCAGTCGACTTGGGAGGCACCAACTCTCGGGTTTGTTCGATTGAGCTGCATGGAGATAGCACCTTCGCGCTCACCCAAAACAAAGTCGCCATACCTCGCGAATTGATGGTCTGCACCTCATCGAAGCTCTTCATTTTTATTGCCGGACAGATCGAGGCATTCTTGGAGCAGCACCACAATGAGCATTTCGAAGCACATGTTCTCAAGCGACGTTTGGCCGGCACAAGAGAAGAGTACAAGGACGAGGAAGTTTTTGACCTAGGATTCACATTCAGTTTCCCAGTCAACCAAGTCGGGATCAACAGAGGTACACTTATTCGATGGACAAAAGGATTTAGTATCCCAGACGCCGTGGGGAAGGATGTCTGCGAGTTACTGCAGACGGCCATTGATGACCTCGATCTCCCAGTTCGAGTCTCTGCTCTTGTCAATGATACTGTGGGAACGCTCATGGCTCGTTCATATACCGCGCCAGGAAAGACCGAAACGCTGCTTGGTGCCATTTTTGGCACAGGGACAAATGGTGCCTACGTCGAGAAACTGAGCAATATCACCAAGATCGCAGACCTCACAGACACGAGATATGCCATCCCCACGGGAAAGATGGTCATTAACACGGAATGGGGTAGTTTTGACAACCATCTTAATGTGCTCCCAACAACAACATTTGATCGGGAACTTGATGTCGAGACGGTTAACCCAGGAATTCAAATGTTTGAGAAGCGGGTCTCGGGCATGTTTCTGGGCGAGATTCTGCGCCGGTCGATTCTCTCCTTATTCTGCGATCCTACTGCGAAGTTGTTCCAATCTGCTGGCGGTTCTATCGCTCCTGATTCCGCACTCTATAAATTGTGGGGCATTGACACTAGTTTCTTGAGCTTGGTCGAAGCAGACGTAACCCCCGATCTGCGGGTCATCGCTGATTCTCTAAGGAAGGACTTCAATATAGATGGCGCAAGTGCCATAGACTGTCAATCTGTGAAGGTCCTTGTGCACGCCATTGGGAAGCGCGCGGCTAGACTGAGTGCTGTCCCCGTTGGGGCCATCCTTCTCGAATCCGGGAAACTCGAAACCGAGGATGTGGTCGACATCGGTGTTGATGGGAGCCTCGTTGAATACTATCCGAACTTTCAAGGCTATATCCGTGAAGCCCTCAGAGATATTCCTGAGATCGGCGAGGCCGGAGAGAAGAAAGTGCAGATCGGTATCGCAAAGGATGGCAGTGGAGTTGGTGCTGCTCTCTCCGCACTCGTGGCAAGGAAGGAGGAGTCGAGTTGAAGTGCGGGGGCTCTTGACATCTTTAGATATGCTTGCCCACGACGGAACTCAGTCGCATAACGTGGAACATTGGCCCGCCGAATCGGGCTGCTGTCAACAAGGTTTCCCCAGCGGGAAAAACCATCATTTATGTTATCCCTCTTTGTCGCAATTTTGTTGGTGCTCTTTACCATGTCATTTTATCATCGGCCATAGAGCGCATCATCGAGGTATTGGCTGAATATGTACATGTTCCCATGTTTGTATATACAGAGACCTCCGGCGAATACGTTTGGCAGACCGAGTCTGAGAGCAAAATAGTATTTGGACACTCAATTCAGTCATTGCCATCAAATCATTCTTTCACCTTTTGGGATCAGCTCCCCCTTTTTCAAAACAATCTTTGAAGTTAGCCTAAAATTCAGCATACACAATATAGATATACTATATAAGTCGAATTAGAAGCGTATGTGCTCATTTTGCCATTAGAGATTGCTTAAGAAAAGACCGACTTTTAGGAAAATTGGCACTGGACAGTCTATTGGTGGTTTCTAACAAGTACATAAGGCTTACCTCACTGGATATAAACCTACATACCTAACCTATCCATCGTATGACTACAAGTATAAAAATAGAAAGTTGAAGTGGTAGGATCCCAAGAAATAACTGAGCCACTGGATCAAATGCCTGACCGACCAATCGACTAATGCGCTGCCAAACAAACAAATAAATGTAAGTTTTTGTATTCCTTGACTCGCCAACGGTCACTGAATCTTCACGGAGCCCAATTGTCTAGTCTCGTCAAGATCATGACACGCTAACGGGTGCAAGGTATGAGGAGGATTATTACACTGATACGGTAGCAAGGCCGCCGTAAATTAAAGATGGAGAAGATCCTGAATTCGTGATTTAAGTTGATGTCCCTTCCGGACCTGCCTCCGATAGTATTAGTCACCGAATTAATAACTCCTGAAAGTTCCGACCATGAAGTATGCGGTTTCGGGTCGTGCTAGTAGTTACCTGATGGTATATAAAAGGAAGAACAGAAGTTTGAGATATGGCATCGAAGTTTCTTTGATCAAAGTGATAGAGGAAAACCTGTGTCATGAAGATCACATTAGATTCCAGGAGAAACTCTATCGGCCATTAGCAATGGATTACCACAATCGGCAGCCGGTTTAGATATTTCCAAAGTTTGACTGAAAGCAAAACAAAAAAGGACAGGCAAAAGAATGTTTTCTGCAGCAGAAGCAACTTTGCATTGAAGTCGCTGGCTATCAGAAGTCGAATCGGGGAAAGAAGACGAGAGGGTAGAGGATGTTGTATGTTGGAGGACTTCAGTTGGTGGTCAGGTCAGGTTCATTCGGTTATTATTCTCATATTTTCATACCCATATGCCCTTCTCTAGTAGCATTAATTCTAGTGATGCTTTGGCTGAAGCAATGATGTAGCAATATTAAAAAAGACTTAAAAGGGATTGATATAGGATTCGGGGAAATGCAGATCTAAGCAACAAATGCAATGAGCAAAGTGCTGGAATATAAAGAATTTTCGAAAACAGAGGAATTGAGGGCTACTAAAAGTATTAAGACTAAAAACCTTCGAAAATAGAGAAACTAAAAACGATAAGGGCAAGAGGATGGAAAAAAGAAAAGAGGGAAAGATAAATGAGGACCGTAATAAATGACAAGTGAGATGGAAAAGGCAGCCAGTAGCTAAACAACTGCATATAAATTCAGATAAATTCCCCAAATCACACCACATGCACTGCCAAAGACAACTCTTCTGTCAACTGATACAACTGTATACATGAGTAATGAGACAATAGGACGATACTTCAACCTTGCAATCATGATTGGAACAAAATGCTGTTAGTGGTCAGACGTCTGGCTTCAATTTAATTTAATTGGTTCGGTTTTTATTGTGAGAAATATACATGCTGTGCATTCATTACATCTCGAAAGACAGCAAAGGAAGAATAAATATATAGCTCCATATACGTACCTCACAAATAGCACCACAGGTCGCCCTAAAGCTGATTCCTTTAAGTAGGTTAATGAGCACAATGAACAGGGTAATGTTCATAATTGATGCCACTGTTTGATCAAGAATGAACTTGATGACGAAGTTGCGTGTCCCGGACGGTTTTAGGCGGGCAGCTTGCCACTTGTCTTTTGGCTTCTCTTCCTTTTCCTTCTCCTTGATCGGGAGGAGCGGACGATCGACGGTACCGGTTTTATTGCTAAAGGAAGCAGTGCCACGGGGAGACCAGGGAAAAGTGGGAAACCCAGGAAAACGCGCCTCGACGGATTTCTGCCATGAGAAATTGATTGGAATGATAATGATAGCGTATGTGACGAATTGGATGAGTGGAATTATGTTCAGCGAGAACGGTTTCTGCAAACAGTTAGTGAGGAGTTCGTCGATCATCTTGTCCATCTATTCATCTTTTCATTCCAATTATCGGGAATAAAACCTGTTTACTAAAGCAGGAGGAAGATCCAGTGATGGGTAAATTGTGGTGACCACATATATGTAGAAATGAGCCAGGGAGAATTTAAAAATTACGTACATTGTGTCGATACTGATCGATGACTTGAGCAATGATATTCGAAATAGCGTTTAGAAGTGTGGATTGGATCAGAGTGGTGACTAAAGGCGACAACATAGTCATTCGGCTATTACTGACATGCGATGGAAGGCATTGAGTGAATGACTTGAGATCTTCGTATCGTTAGTAGTAGGTTCGGGAGTCATTAAGCATATCAACGATCAGGACTCCGATTCAGGAGTCTACGGGACTAAAATTCAAAACACCAAATTGCAATTGCATCCAACATAAAAGTTATTAAAATTCTAAAGACCAATGCAAAGTGCTGCTGAATTCGTTGGCATTATTTAGAAGTAATTGTCATTATCTCAACTGTGTATGAAGAAAAAACTCTACTCTGTATAAAAGTTATAAAATAAATAATATATCGTTTGGGGCTAGGTGTTTAAGGTGTCCTTAGCCGTGCACGTGATCGGCAAAGCAAGGCGGGATATTTTGGCAGAATGGCAGAAAAATATTTTGTCATGCGGTAACTAGGGCGGTGAGTTAACTAGTTATGTCCGGACTCAATCAGTTAGCGCTCCGTAAAAATTTCTGCTAACTCTCCATGTAAATCTAGAGATCCTACCGGATTACGGACAAAGTTCGAATCCGTCAAAATCCGCACCGATTTGACGGATTCGAACCTTGATTTTGATGAGTTCGATCCGTTACGGGCTTTTGTTTGCTGTACCCTACGGACTCCGTAAAAGTCCGTTAATATATGGGTTTATATTTTTTTTAAAGAAAGGTACTATGAAGATAATTAGATCTTTCTCTATTCAGACTATTACATTCTTGAACCGGCCTACTTCTTCAATTGGCCCAGACGTCATCGTCGCTCCTCTCTTTCCTCTGCTTGCTTTTTCAGCTGCAGCTAATCTCGACAGAGGATCGAAATACCGATCAATATGACAATATCATCGGTAATTGTTTCAGTGTTTGTGTATTGCCGTAGAAAGTCCAATTCAAAGCTTTTCTCTTGGAGGATAGGCTCTTGCGTCTGCTTCTTTTCTGTGGGATATGAGTCC
>NPHW01002826.1:0-10601 GCA_002240705.1 Elaphomyces granulatus
GCTCCTGCATGTCCGCCGCGAGCTTGTCAATTTTCTCCTCGAGGCGGTCATGCCTCGTGTCGCCTTTCTCTTCCACCCGCTCGGCGATCGCCCGCAGCATCTTCAACTCCGCCTGCAGTATGTTCAGCCGGTCGTTCACCACCAAGAGGACCTTCTTAATAAGGGGGGGGAAACCGGGGGAACACGAAAGAAACGGAACGTACCGTCCATTCCTTCTGGGCCGTCGCGTATTTTCGCTTCGTGCCCTTGGGTTGCTGCGCCCTAGACTGCTTGGCAATCTTCCGCGAGTTTTCCTGCAGCTCTGCCTCCTGCTCCGCGGCTGATGGAGGGGGTGGAGGGGCCGGGGCGGCCGGACGGGCCGGGACGACAATGACACGGTGAGGGCGGCGAGGCATCGCAATTCACCGCGGCAGGGAGGGAGCGGAGAGGGAGAGAGAGAGAGGGAGGCAAAGACGGAGCGGAGTGGATCTGGAGATGGCGGGGGAGCGGGAGAAGGAAGGAAGGAAGAAGCAAGGAGTGGAGGGATAGATGAGGAGGCGATGGAGGATGGTGGCGGCGACAGCGATGGAGATGGCGATGGCGACGGAGAGGGAGGAAGGGAGGGAGGAATGGAATGAACGGTCGATGAGAATCAAAATGATTGAATCAAATCGATCGATCAGTCAATCGGGATCGTCAGTATCGATCGATCGCCGCAGGTGAAGATGAAGATGACAACAAGGAAGGAAGGAAGGAGAAAAGAAAGACGACGAACGACGAAGAGCAGGAGCAGAAGACCCGGACGGCCGTCAAGGCGGTGCGCCCTTCTCCTCTTTACGGATGGATTGGATGGCCAGCGTGGGGGGACGTGGGGGGACGGACGTACTGTAGAAACTAGACAAAGTACCTAGGTACCTTAGTCTTAGACCTGGCCCGTAGCGCCACACTAATGTCCACCTAATGTTAGTGTCACCGCTAACGATTCCCCTGTGCTAGCCCCTTCACTCCGTGCGAATTTTTCTCGTCGGAGGCCTAAGCGGTGGACATGGACAGAAAATGTAGATTCGGCACTACCAAAGTTGACTAGCGCTGGGCGGTCTAGGAACCTGATTTTAAGTCGGTTCTTTCCTTCTTCCTTCTGTCTTCTTTGTATCTCTTTCAGTTATCTCTTCGGCGCGTCTATCCCTTTTCTTCGTTTTATAATCGAGAGGGCAGAACACCCAATTTATCTCTCGTCTTAAGTCATGTTAACCTGAAGGGAGACTTGGGTCAATCTAGTTAACTCTCGGTTCTGTTTGAGGTCGTCTTTCTCAAACAACCTCTAGAGATCGGAAGGTCACATGACGCTGACCTTTCCTTTCGAAGTTTAGTTTTTTATTTTAGCTAAATCGACCTTCCTTTCAAGGTTTGGGGTTCTTTTTAGTTAAATCGATCTTCCTTAAAGGGTTTGGAGCACAAGGAAACACCAAAACTAGAATTCTGGCCTCAAACCCGAATTTGCCTGCAATTGAACAACGTAATCGAAATAATTATTGTTGGATCAAAATCATACAGAATTGACTGGCGATTATTTCTGGGTGATGTCAAGAACGGCCTCAAGGAGGATTTGTTGGAGGTTAAAGACAATGTCGTTGACGTTCGTGGAGAGGTACTCTCACTGGCAAACGATGTCAGACAAACGGAATCTCGGATTAGTACACAACTTGGCAAGCACGAAACCAAGATTACCACACGACTAAACGAACACCAAGTCTCTATGAGTTGGAAGTTCTTCACTTCGGTAAGTGACTTCAATATTTTTTCTATCCTGTCTCTAACACATTACAGTTACTTGGAATAACTCTCAGCTCGGTCACCACCGCATTCGTGTTGGATATAAACTGTATCCGTTTCAGTCCGTTTCAGTGAAACGTAAACCATCCGCCGTTTCGTTTCGTTTAGTTTCAATGAAACAGTCATCCGTTTCGTTTATATATTTATATAAACTTATGTACCTTTATGTAGGCTGAGCGCACCATGTAGGTGGGTATAAACCTGTTATATGTGTCAACAAAATCTGTAACAGATTTTAAGACGTTTAGCAATGTTTGCTTGTAATGGCGTGACCGCATATGTCGCGCATCGCGTCACGAACCATTATACTATTATCATAGTACCTATCATACCTACCTAAAATACAAACTTGAAACAGTGTTGAAACACACACACCTAGGCGGAAGATTCCTTTTGCAAATTACAACTTTCCAATAGCACTGATCAGCATGCTATTCACTTCACCACCTTAGCTTGAGAGTCAAAGCCTATCCCTCACGATTTTCTCTAACCTCGATCGATAAAATGGCTGAATCTTTTCCAATTGACTGTGACTCTAATACAATCCACGTTGACGATGAATCGAGCCGGTCCTCTACCCCCGAATCTGGTGAACCGTCGCGGAAAAGAAAACGTTCCAACGATGAATTATGGTCTCACACGAGGCTCCCGAAGGATAACGAGCCTGCTCGGAATCGACATAACCAGGAAATCTACTATTGTAAGTATTGCATCCGGCACAAAGGCACCCCTGCTTCTGTAAGATTTCGAGAACACCTTTTGAAAAGCCATTCCATACGCGGACCTACGAAAGATACTGCCTCGCGCACAGCCTTTAAGAATACAATTCAAGATATATTCGGAAAGCAGGCCGAGAGACAGGCAAACCGTGACGTTGAGCAGGAGAAGCAACTTCGCGCTGCAATTCGAGATGAACAATTCAAAGAAGCATGTGCTAGACTGATTGCAATCCGAAATCTTCCCCATTCGTTGCTCGATTGGCCAGAATTTTGGGGGGTTGTCTTGTCAGTCAATTACATGGCTAAGGATACTTTGAAACTGAGCCGAAAGAATGTTCCGAAGTTTATCGAATCAACATATCTCCTACTCCGCGAGCGCTTATTGGAGAAGTTGCAAACCGCCCTAAGCTGGGTCCATTTCTCGGTTGATATATGGACATCGCCCGGACAGGTTCGATATGGTAACCATGTGTCAGGAAGAATGGGCTAACGCCAAGGACGGTGTCACGGCTGTTCAATGCCAACATAGCGGTAGGCAATAAGTCCTTCCATTCGTACTGGGAGTACGATATGAACGCGCGGAGATAAGCTATAACCTCCTGATTTGCCCTCTCGGTGCTTCCGTCGGTCTCAGGGTGAAACGCGGTGGATAGGCGCTGTTCGATACCGACTAGCTTGCAGAGGTGACGCCAAAAGTCTCCTACCCAGTTGGAACCACGGTCCGAAGTTATCGCTGACGGAAACCCATGGAAGCGATAGTGACTCTGCACGAATCGCTCTGCGCAACCTTCAGCCTTCATTGTGTCCATGGCGTCTAATGTGACCCCTTTTGTAAGCCGATCTGTGATGACCATTTGAAAACGAGGATCTCCCTTTTCGCGTGCCGGTAAATCAGTCATGAAGTCGATAGAAAACTCACTGTGGAAACGATCCGGGATTGGCAACGGATGAAGTAGGCCCCTTTTGCGATCTCTCCAGACGTGAGACCTGCCACAAATGCTACAATTACGACAAAAGATCCGAACCATCTTGGAAATCCCTGGCCAGTAGAAGCTTCTTGATAAGATAGCAAGTGTACTGTCTCTTCCTGGATGGCCCGTCAGGTGAGAGTCGTGGGTGTTCTGGATCAACGTTGTGCGCAGAGGCTCCCAGTCTGGGATCCAAGTCTTGTTCCTGAACTGCAGAACGCCTCTTTCGAAAGAGCACTCGGAGATAGACACCTTCAACCGATGAGAGATGTCGGGAGGGAAAGAACGTTCTCCTTTGCCCAACGATTCGTACATTCGGCTGAAGTCAGTGTCCTCCACAACTCCCCGGTCCCAGAGCAGCTGAAGGTCCGGCTCTTGAAAAATCAAGGCTTCTTTCGGGGGTTTGACGTGGGTGGTAGCAGCCGGGGAGATTTGGACGGCATTAATCAGGTGCTCCTGTACAAATTGCGACTGATGGTGTTTTATGATCTTTGGGGGTAACCATTCGTCCTTGAGCAGCTGGGAGATACGATTCCTTAGCCTCTCGTCTTCTTCTCCTCGCGGCATATCTTGTTGTCGTCGAGAAAGCGCATCCGGTCTCAGGGATTTTTTGCCAGCCCGGAACCTCAGCTGGAAGTTGAACTGAGAGAGGACCTGTGACCAACGAACCTGCCTCTCAGAGAGTTTCCGTGCAGTCATGAAGTGTTGGAGATTTTTGTGATCGGATAAAACAGTAAACCTCAATTCTCCCCTCCACTCTTCCATGGCGCGGACAATAGCTAGCAACTCTTTATCGTGAATCTCGTAGTTGCACTCTGCTTGAGACAGTTTTTTTGAGAAGTATGCCACTGGCCTGAGACGTCCTTGTCGGTCGATCTGTGAGAGGCATGCTCCCATGACGTAGCCTGATTCTACCACCGTGTCCAGTTCGTTGTCCCATAGCGCTAGGACAGGGGCTGTGATAAAGAGTGTTTTGAGACGCTCAAACGCTGCTTGTTCCTTCGTACCCCAGCGGAAGGGAGTGTTCTTTTTGGTTAATTCTAGTAGAGGGGCTGCAATGTCCCCGAAGTTTTCGATGAAGTCGCGATAAAAGTTGGCGAATCCAATAAAACTTCTGACTCCGCGAACATTGATAGGCGCCTCCCACTTGCGAATAGCCTCTACCTTCTCAAGGTCGACTTTTATACCTTCCCCGGCTGTGATAATGAAGCCCAGTATTTGACTTGCTTAACGGCGAACTCGCATTTTTTTATATCGAGCTTGAGTCCAGCTGCGCTTAGCCGCTCCAGGACCATGTTAACTTTCGCCATATGGTCCTCATAGGAGCCGTCCGTGTAGATCAAAACATCATCAAGGTACGCCGAACAGAACCAATCGAGAAACTCGTCCAGGGTACTGTTGATGTGCGGTATGCTGAGCTCCCAGACTTGTGTAGCTTGCGTCTTGACAACCAAGGACCCCACTGTCTCGCGGTGATCCAGCAGATCATGCGAACCGGAAGACTAATTATCACGGGTACCTGCGGCATCGCGACGTTCTGGCGTGCCCCGTTGGCGCTCTGAGCTCTCGCTCAGTGGTTCATGTACCGCTGACAGGCTAGACTTCAGGGGTCGAGCTTCGTGGTACAGGAAGAAGCTAACTCGGCGAATCCTGAGGTAGTGATTAGCCACCGACCCAAGATGCTTGGATCAATCGAGTCTTCGCCCTCCTATTGCACGCACTGAGGAAAGCAGTGGCGAGGTGGGTGGACCTGCAGGAGCTGCCATAGAATCAGGTATATGTCCCCTTCCCTTCTGAAGCTTGAGGTACTGGTCCAGCATGGGACAACTGTGGTCTGATGCCGTGAAGGATCTAAAGAGTTAACTCGTCACAGCGATCACCGCCCTAACTCAGCAGATCGCCCAGAACCAAGGTGCCCCCAGAAGCGGTGAACGGCGATATACCCTCGACCACCGCCTTGACTTCCCGCTCTCTTCCAGCTGCCTCCTACATACAACTATCGCTCCCGGGCCCAGTTTCCAAAGGCGTTGCAGCATGAACCGAGGGACTGCCCGATGAAGAGCATGGCCGAGGTTTGACAGGAATGGCACCATGGCCTTGGGAGAAACCCGTCAGTCGTGGAGTTGGACATGCGCTTTGGTAATAAGTGGCGCTATAACTCTAAGATTGGGCAGCGGTGTTCAATTCGCAAGCGCTTGGTGGTGACTGCGAAGGAGGAGGCAAGCCAGAGAGGTGTCCCAGTCGAGGACGTAATGTTATGGATAAAATCAAGGCAAGCGACGGGCATCCTCTCTCCCCGGACAAGATTTTGAGACTGCTCTCGGGCAACGATAAACAATCGTTGTCGTCTCTGTTGTAAATAGTTCTGAGTGAAATTTTACTCCATCTTGACCGTACCTAGCTGCTCGTTCTATGTCCCTTGTACCTGTTCCCTGTTTCTTGTATCTTGGGGTAGAAGAGGTTCACCCAAAGCCCTTTCCACCCAATCATTTCAATTTCAGAACTTCAAATTCCCTTGATTCCCAATACCAGTATAATAATTGACTGCTGATAATATATACTAATTGATGCTCAACTCTAGCGTTTGTTAATTCATAGTGTACCTAGGTAATTGTATTTTTAAATGCAATTGTTGGCCGAAATTAAAACCAGCAAGCTATATAGTGTACATAGAATCAATGGAAGGAGCTCGTTAAGCGGTTTCACCCAATAACTGGATTTCTCCCAACAGTTACATCTACAAATGTTGTCACACCATGTATTACGAAGCGCCTGAGTGGAGCATCGATTAGCATATATTATCATCTATGAAATACTATGCTGGCGTTGGGAATCAATTGCTAGAGAATTGGGAAAAGGTTTTTGGGTGAACCTCCCCGCGCAATACCTAGATGGTATATTTAGAAGGTAAGCTCATATTCTACTTGTAGTAACTCTTACTATCGAGGAGTTTTTCAAGAGGGTAAATTGCTTGGCTGTCTGTATATATTCCTCGACCCAGAGCTTCATCGGTACATACATACTACATAGTACCTAGTATCGCCACCACGAAAGGAGACATATAAAGACATCATACATATCATAGCTAAGTACGATTACCCCGCCTTTCTCTGCGTACAGACATCTACATATGACCTGGCAGTACCAATAAGATTAGGCTTGGCAAGCCTTTGGCGAGTGCAATGGACGAAGATGCATATGAACAAGGCTGACAGTCGACTTATATTTCTGAAAAACTCAGACTTGGTCTTATCTCTTGCGATTTCCTTCTGCAAAGATCACCGTTCTTAAATTCTTATTACAGTACATATCACGAGAGCAGGAAAGAAAGAAAGTAAAAGAAATAACAACATGGGGCCAGAAGTCTTGCACCCACGGGAAGCTACAGGGCATATCCAGGTGGAGTGGGTTCCAACATTCTTCACCCCTTCCATAACCTAAAAATTGCTGACGTCTTCAATCTAGCCTTGTAGCCGTCCATGGACTTGATGGAGATGCAAAGCAAACTTGGACCCACCGCGAGACAAATGCCCTCTGGCTCCAGGACTTTCTTCCTCAAGATGTCCAGAATATTCGCGTCATGTCGTTTGCATACAATGCAAGCGCCGCTTTTGGCAGCACAACTGCAACTATCATTGATCATGCTAAGGACTTGCTCACCTGCCTGGTTGATAAACGGGAGGAGGAAGATGTAGGTTAATGAAGAGTTCAATGTACGGGATATACGGCTGACGTTGGCGTATCCAGGAAACAAACAGGCCGATCATATTCGTGGGCCATTCATTGGGTGGCATTGTAATCAAACAGGTTGGCGTTCCGAGTCATACCTAAATGCTGTTGAGTCTCACGGACTTCTAGGCGCTATTCCAAGCAAAGATAGAGCCACAATATCAAGCCATCAGCGAAGCGACGGTCGGGATAATATTTCTAGGCACACCTCACCGTGGAAGTGAGAAGGCTGCATACGGAAAGGTCCTCACAGAAATTGCCATAACAGTTATGCACAACCCATCGCTGGCCCTGATTAAGGCATTGCATGTGAACAGCAAGGCTTTGATGCATCCGACAACAGATTTTCGCTTTCAGCTGCCTAAATATCAAATCTCCAGCTTCTATGAGATGAAGCCGATGGGGATATTTTCATCTTTGGTGGGTTAATGACTTGTATATCTGTCCATAGTACTATTTTTTTTAAAAAAATCCCCCAAAACGAAACTGACACAAACGATTATTAGATCGTGGAGAAACATTCAGCTTTATTGGATATTCCTGGGGAAGATCAGATACCCGTTGACGCCAACCATGAAGAGATATGCAAATTTGCTCATCGTAATGATGCTGTATACGAGAAGCTTTTTAAGCGAGTAAGGCGAATGCTAAAGTCGGCGGATATCGACAACGGGGACAATTCAAGTAAGTAGGTGGAGGCTATGTATAATTGAGACGTGATTGTAATAAATTGTTAATGCAAGTTCAGATATACCAACTGCCTTGTCTGATTATAATAAGCACTATTTTGTCCCCCACAACCCAACTGGGATATTTACAGGTCGCGACGATGTTCTACGAAAACTCCGTGATTGTTGTTTGCCTTCACAGAACGAGAGTAGGTTGGCAACGCAGAGGCTCTTCATCTTGTACGGCCTAGATGGGGCTGGAAAGACCCAAATATGTACCAAGTTTGCCCACATCTATCGGGAAATGTTAGTGGTTCAATGTAGACATAGCAGAGATTTGCTGTTAGACTGACGCTGGTCCTCAGGTTCTGGGGTATCTTCTGGATCGATGCGAGTACTCCGATGACAATACAACAAGGATTTCGAGATATAGCACAACGTTGTGGGCTTGATACAAAACCCGATGTTGTGAAGCGATGGCTTTCAAATATTCCACACGATTGGCTCTTGATTATTGACAATGCTGACGACCCAAAAATGGATATCTCAACAATCTTCCCGGCGGGCAATCGAGGATCAATACTAGTCACTACCCGCAACCCTCATTGTACAATTCATGCCACGGTTGGCTCTCATGAAATCGGCGAGATGAGCCTAGACGAAGGAGTCAAGCTCTTTCTAAGGGCCGCCAACGTGGAAGACGCTTCTTCTCAACTTATACAAGAGGAGTCTAGGACCATAGTTAACACTCTGGGCTGTCTAGCACTGGCAATCGTCCAGGCAGGTGCATACATGCAACAGGGTCTCTGCGGTATTGGTGAATATTGCACTATATATGGCCGTCGACGTGAATGGCTACTCAGTCACCTTTCAGTGCAAACTGGATCAAGCTATAAATTTAGCTTGTATACGACGTGGGAGGTGTCTCTTGATGCGATTGAAAGTCGTTCTGACAAGGCTGCAAAGCATGCCATTGAACTAATCCAGATTCTCGGTTTCTTCCACCATGACAATATTGCTGAGGATATATTCGAGCAAGCTTGGAAGAACACTCGCAATAGAAAAACCCTTCAGAAGAACCTTGCTGGTCTGTTTTATATCGCCTCTGAGGACGGTGCTTCGGAATGGCGAGAAGCAGCAGCTCTCCTGGCGTCATTTTCACTGATCAAACTTGATCCGATACATCACTCTATGTCGATGCATCCGTTGGTGCATGCGTGGGCTCGAGATCGGCTTTCGGAAGATTCAAGACAGCATTATCGGGTGGCAGCCGCCTACACTTTATCCTCCGCAATATCTTGGACATACCATGTATCTGACTACAGGTTCCGACGGATGTTGGTACCTCATATTGACTCATGCCTTGAATCGGGTAGCTCGGCTATTTTGAGATACTCCGATGAAAATCAGATTGAAATGGCCCACAAAATTGCACAAGCATTTGAAGAAAATGGACGACTGAGAGAGTCAATGGAGTTGAGGGAGAAGATATTAGAAGGAAGGCAGACGACGCTGGGCAACGAGGACCCTCGTACTCTCTACGCGATGCAGATTCTTGCAAGAAGCTACCGCTATCTAGGGCGCTATCAGAGGGCGATGGAACTGCTGGGGCAGGCATTAGAAAAAAGTCAGAGGTCCCTGGGCAGCAAGGACCCTGGTCTTCTGTCCATAATGCATGGCCTTGCAACCTGCTACAGGAATCTAGGGCGCCACCAGGAGGCGATGAAGCTGCTGGAGCAGGTATTAGAGGCAAGGCAGAGGACCTTGGGCAGCGAGCACCCTGATACTCTGCTCGCAATGACTAATCTTGCTGTCAGCTACGACGATATAGGGCGCCAACAGGAGGCGATGGGCCTGATGGAGAAGACATTAGAGGCCACGCAGAGGACCCTGGGCAGCGAGCACCCTGATACTCTGGGCGCAATGTATAATCTTGCACTCAGCTACAGCCGTCTAGGGCGTCACCAGGAGGCAAATGAGCTGAGTAAGAAAGCATTGGAGGCAAGGCAGAGAATTCTAGGCAGCGAACACCCTCATACTCTCGATTCTACAAAGTTGGTTGCATACTGTAATAAAAATTGAGCCAGGTATGGTTTCTCCCATCCGTTCTCTCAAGAAGTCTACTAATATAAAATTCTTCTGCTAGGCCACCGAATCTGACAAAAAGGCTGGAAAACCAGAAAGCAAACCGCGAAGGATATCCAACAGGGTCTTAAGAAGTATATAGCTTCTGTGTGTTTTTTGTTGATATAATATTCCTGTCTATAAACTTGATTTAAAATTTGAATCGCTCATTCTACTCAAGAATAGGCTCTGATCAAAAAGGCCGCCGTATAAATTATTATTAGATTGATTGCATCAGATTCCCGGCGTATTACTTTTCGTTTCCTGTGAACATCTAGCAAATATTTACCACTTGATCAAGATTTGGATCAAGGTATTATATGTTTTGGTTGAAAGATTCCGCCCAGAGAAAGTGTTATGTAATAATGTAATAGTAAATCACGACCGAAGAAATATAAACATACCGTTCCAAAGTCGCGATCTCTTGTGCCCTGTAACATCGGTGCAATAGTGATATCAGCTTATCACAACACCGGAAGGTTGATGAGATTGAACAGGAGAAAGTCAGCATTTCTGTTTCCCATCGCATCCCTCTGTTTCGTGAAGTCATTGGGAAGATTTCAAGAACTGCCCTTGCTAAA
>NPHW01002827.1:0-11909 GCA_002240705.1 Elaphomyces granulatus
AAGAAACGCGGACGCCTTTTCCCGTGTAAAGTCGATCTTGGACATTGACTTCAAAAAGATATCGGCGTATTCGCCCAGATGCGGGGCCAGCGATTCGGAGCCGCCGATACCTAGACGGCCCAATGTCAAGGCGGCATTTTCATTCACCGAATCGATCACCTCTTCATTGCTGATAATTGTTAATAGTCCCTGGTACAACCGGTCTAGATATGGGGACAGGTCCACTTTCTCGTGGACGGCGATCTCCCCGCACGACCAGCAGGCATTGTTGAGCACACTGAACCCTGTCTCTTCGTCGTGGATCAGGTCGAGATCCAGCTGCTTGATCAACGCCGGCAAGACGTTGGGCAGATACGGTTGCAATTGGGGGAAGAGGTGAATGGAACAGTCGCCCAGGAGCGCGTAGGATGATTGGCGAACTTCGTTGTTGGGGTCGGTCATGCAATAACAGAGGAGGTCAAAAAATCGGGGTTCGGCGCTCACCACCAGCGCTTCGCTCTTCGCCGGATCGATGGCTTGGATGATGGCACTCAGCAGGTCCAGGCTGGTGATCAGGAAGTCCTTGTCGGGCTCCTCCACACCCTCGTTGTTCACGGCAGCCACCGATTCCTGCAGGTTCCCGTAGATGATCTTGATGCACCGGTGGAAGAGCGGGGGCGCAAAGGGGGCGAAAGCATCCCCGTACGCGGTCGCGACATATCCCAAGCATTCGAGGAGGGGGAAGAGCTCGCGGGACTGATCGGAGATCTGATGGTACCGGTCGATGAGCGCCGGCATGAGGATGTTGACCAGGGTGGGTTTGGCCAAGGACCCGTGGACACGCTCGGCGAGCGTTTGGATGCAATCGTAGAGGATGTACATGTTTCGGTCCTGGTATTTCCCAAAACACCGCACAAACTGCCGCAGGATGGGCTCGCAGTACGGCACCAAGTTCCCTTCGGATTTTTCTTCCAAGCTGGCAAAGGCCGACGCCGCGGCCTCCTGCACTTTCTTATTGTGGTCCAGCATTCGACGGAGGATGCCGTCCATCATGGGTTCGAAGTAGCGCACCTTCTGCGCGGGATCATCGAGATGTGACGCCCACTCCGAGTATCGTCCGAGACACCAGCAGGTGATCTGGCGCACGACCGGTTGCGGATCGTCGAGCCGGGAGATCAGATAGGGGATGAGCTCTGGCAGGTGGGGGGTAACGGCCTCCATACACCCGTCGGCGACGGCGCCCAACGTCAGCACGGCCGCTTCCCGGTTGGGCCACTGCGGGTGGCGGAGCGTCTCTTTCAGGTAGGGGAGGATGATCTCGAAGATGGGCCGGTGATACACGTTGGCGAAGACGTCCAACGCGGCCGCGGAGCACTTTCGCAACGTCCATTCGTCCTCGGGATCGTCGCCCAAGTCCTCCGATTCCTCGTCGACTTCCCCCTCGCTCCGATCGTCGGCGGCATCGTTGGCCCCGTTGGCGGTGGACCCGTTGTGGTGCTGGTGGCTGTCGGCCTTGGCGGTCTCGAGCCGGGCGGCCTTGGACTTGGCGAATTGGGGCTTTAGATCCTCGACCCGATCCTCCTTGTCGGCGTCAGCGTCATCCGCGGCCAACCGGAGGGCATCATCCTCGTCATAGATCATGCTCTGCAGTAGCACGGGGATGATCTGGTGGATGTGGGCGCCCAGCGAGGGCTGCAATTTCACCTGCTCCCCGGAGGCGAGCCAGAACTCGGCGGCATCCAGAGCCAACTCGGGATCCTCCCGGTTGTGTTGCTGCAGGAGAATGTAGTTGACCAGGCCGTCCAGGTGAGGGATCAGCTTCTCTGGATCGACCTCGACTAGCTGCACGAACACCTGACAGACGGTTCGGCGCACATCGACGCTGGGGTCGTTGGCGAGCCGGAAGAGATGACCGAGGAAGACCTCCATCCAGGCGGTGAGGACCTGGGTCTTTTGGGAGAGAAAGACGTGGATGGTGGCCAGGGCCTTGTTGCGGATGATGGGACTATCGCTGGAGGTGAAGTCCATCAGCCGGGGGAGAATGACGTCCAAGGGTCGCTGCCCGCTATAGTCTTTATCCAGCAGGCGCTTGTTATCCTCGCATACCTTGGCGAGCGCGGACATGGCAGCCTCCTGCGCGACGACCGGCACATCGCCGGAGACGTTCCCGACGAGTGACAGCAGCTCCTGCAGGACTTCCGGCCAGGCCAGCAGACCGGCCTGCTGCAGCAGTTCGGTGATAATGCTGCCGGCCGAGCTACGGATCTGCGGGTTTGGATCTCGCAGTCCGAGGAGGGTGGCGGACCGGATGTAGGCGAGACTGGGCTGGGCGATGGTGGAGTAGGCGATATGGATCTTGGTCTTGATGTTCAGGGCGGCGGAGAAGCGGACGACATCGTACGTGCCCTGATCCAAGGCGACGGCGGGGGGTACGTGAGGGGTGCAGAACAGGAAGGTCAGGTAGTTGACGAAATCGGGATTGGAGGTCGCTTGGATCAGCATCTGTTATAAGCAGACCCGGTAAGCCCTTGCATCTTCCCTCGTCTCTTGATATGTTCTCTCTCTTCCACACCCCTCTCTTTATGTCCGTCTCCCGCTCGTGGGGTGGTGATAATGGACAACTCACCTGCTCGGCTTCCTTCTGGAGATTTCGGTCATAACCATTCAGCGAGTCCCTCAGGTAGCCGGCCAACTGCCTCAATGGCCCATCCTCTGGCTGCCATGCCATCCTTTCTAAGACCGGACGTGCACTGCCCTTGACCCCGGTGACGGGAGAGTGCGCCGAAGCACCCACGACGAAGGATCGCCGTCAGCAGCCGTTACCCGCCACGAAGACTGCCAGAGCCAGATATACAAACTAGCCACTGGCCTAGAGGGGAATTGTACTGAACAGAGGAACTTGATGGTGAACAAAACAATCAAACAAACGAGAACAGAACAGAACAGAAAATCAGTTAAAAAAAAAAAAAAAAAAGATGGATAATGAGATCCCAGCAGGAGGGGAGAAGACCGGACACTAACGGAGCAGGGTTGGAGACAGTTTGTATATAGTATGTATATAGATGTAGAAAGGGGCACAAGGTGGAAGGAGAAAACCGATGAGGGGAAAAGGGAAAAAAGGGGAGGGTATGTTTTGTATGTATGTATGTATGTATGTATGATATGTTAGGTATGATAATAGCAGAGTAATAGGATCAAAGGTCGGGGCGAGAGTCTTTTCGGTCACGTTTTTCTGCTTAGTGATCAGTAGTGGCTGGTGTCCCCTTGGCATGTTTTGGTGGGATGTATCATAGAAGACTAATAATAATAATTTCTGTGGAGGGGAAACACAGAGGGAAAGAAAAGACTTAGGTAGTATATCATAAGTGAGATGGTACAAGGGTGATATATGTGTCTGCAGACGCGTGTTATGTATGCGGGGGATGTGCAATATAGGGCGTTCAACCAACAACGGGAACGGGCTATAGAAGAGAGAATAATATCAGAAGGTGGGGTACAAGAAGGAGAAAGAGAAGAAGAGAAGAAAAAAGAGAAAAAAAAAGGAGAATGATAAATAATGACCTACTAGTTAGTTGCAATCAGGATGGAAGCCAGCCTCAGAAGCCGCTTAAGGGGGAAGGAAAGGAAGAATCATCTTTGGGAGAGTCTTTGGTCAGTCAATAGAGTGAGAGAGGGACTCGACTTATTAGAGTGAAAAAAAAGACGGTGTGTCTGGGATAAAAACCGGGTTGATTTGCGGTAGCACCATCATAGTTAGATCCAAGGCGGTGTACGTTTATTTTTCTTTTCAGAGCGCTAAAAACGATCATCAAAGGTACATCATACATACCTATGCATATCAAATATCATCATATGATGCTGCTAGTATATACATAATTCTAGCATGACCATCCAAAAAAGGAAAATCAAAAAAATAAAGAGAAAGAGGAAAGGACTGAGAACATGAGAAAGGAAACGCGGAGAAACTACTACTATATTGATAGGGAAGAGGAAGAAAAGGCAACATATATACATATCATTCATCCTTCTGGAACATGATGTCGACGACCTCAGGTTTCTGCTATATGTACGTACCTATATAGTTTGACCGCCTTTCACTATAACTTGCCAGGCATAATATAATCACCAATAATAGTAATCTATGTATTACATATTAATGTACTTAATACTCTACCGTTCTCCGAGCGGTTAACATTCCAAACGATCAGGTAGAATATGATACCTATGTAGTATGTAGTAGTAGACTGATATGTATACATAGTACGTAATTTCAAGTATGATAGTAACTATTGTAAGCTCGAGGTGAAAAGAAAAAGAAGAGGAAGAATAATAATAATATGATAGTCTGAAGAAAAGCGAAACACTGCAGCTGGCTGTGCCAAGTACATAGAGCCCCTTTTTCTTCTCTGCACTTGCAGTGAACACACCCCTGTTGAGCCATGAGAGATATCATTAGTACTATTCTCATGAAATGCCGATACATGTGGTTCTCAAGTGTTTTCTTCCGTAACTGGTATGTCTTGGACTATATAAACATTGTATACATACATATATCTTTAGCTATGTAGTTGCCCTGAAAAGGTTATATATGACAGAAGAAATATCTTCCCGGCTTCCTTCATGCCCAAACTAGCTTTTTCATGTCGTGGACCAGATGCTCCAGGTACCCGGACTGTTTCTTCGCTTCGGTCAACGAGATGATCGCTTGCTCGGTAATGATCGACGGCCCTCCCTCACCCACCGACATCGCACGCTCAATTTCCTCACACACCGACCGTACCGACTCCAGCTCGTTCACCGCCACCTGCTGCTCCGTCACAGAATTCGAGACTGGTGGGGCCTTGAAGGCCATGAACCGAAAAGCCGGGCGGCCGGGACGGCCCCGGAACCAGGAAGCAACTGAAGATCTATGTATAGAGAGGTCCCCCTCGGGGCTTGATCCCGGTCGGTCCGGTACATCGTCTCGGAACCGGCTGGGAAGCGACCGCGTGTCCCCTCGGAGGGCCGTGTCGCCGCCATCGTCTTCATACACGATGACGAGACCGACATTCCGTGTCTCGTCGCGGTGGGAATCGGTCAAGATCGACGTGATGTACGGGCCGATGTGGATGCGCCCGATGGATCGCAGGTCGACTCGCTCGAAGGAGAGAACCTGGTCGGTGTTCCAGTCAAAGCGGCAACGGTAGACCGCCGCATCCGTGAGCAGCAACACCGACTCCTCCAATGGGAGGGTCCGGAGCGTATTCGGTTGGCGGGGACTGAGCATCGTCCATCCACCCAACAGGTCTTCCGATCTGTCGCCGATCACGTTCTCGCTGCTCATCTCGATCGCCTTTTGACGTAATCTCTGAACCGAGATCCCAGGATCGGCCGACTGCAGCTCCGTTTCAAATTCGGTGAAGACCTGTGTCGAGACATTCCCAAGGAGATAGTCGATACAGGCCTGGGAGAAGTAGTCATGCACGACATTGTTGTAATATCGGGACAGCGTCAACCCAAAGTCATTGAGAGCTCCTCGGTAATTCCGCTTCCTGGTTCGTGTATAGTCCCCCTTCAGTGCGGCGGTGGACGAATACTGCCGAGAGATAGCGTCTCCATTATCGGCCCAGAGAGTGTTGAACCATTGGGTGGACGAGTCACCATTCAGGTCGATGTAAAGGCCCTCGCCCTTTAGTTCGTTTTCCAGAGCTTTCTGGCCAAAGGCACACTGTGCTACTCCGGTTCGATCCAAACAATCCATGCAGTTGGTCCGCACAACCCCCTTCTGCTCTTTGATATGTTCATTGTTCTGGATGACCGTCTCTCCGAAATCATCCAGCGTGGTTTCTAAACTATCCACCAGGCGTTTGATCTTTTCAAACTTCATTCCACGACACTCATGGTGAAATTCAAACCATGCAAAGCGCAGGGGAGAGCCATCAATTCCGCCTGTCTCATTCAGGGTGTGAGCAGAGCACTCGTAGGCCTCCCCAAGTCTGGTCTCGCAACCGCTTTTATCGACCAGCGAAACTGCCTGAATTGCTCCGTATCGTTCGCTTAGTTTTAGAAAATGCCGCTTAAACGTATACTGGTTCACCTCTAGGGAACGATAAAGAACAGGAGTGGGTTTAATAGAGTAAGGCGATTGAGAAAAATAGAGAGGTATGGATCCGCGCACTTGAAGGAGGGAGTAAGCCTTGCGCGACGGATCCCACGATGTTGTAGAAAGTATTTGCTCGGTCTCGACTGTATTGGCAGTATTTCCATCGTCGTCCACACCACGACGAAGATACCTGAGTCCGGGCCGTTTGACAGATCGACGAGATATCAACGTGAGGAAAAAGTCGTGTTTGGCGGCCTCAGAGTCGGCTAGGTGGGTCGCTTGTGTTTTATCGACGACACGATCTTCGGTTGCCTGTTCATCTTTTCTAGGAGACGGAACCGAAGAGGCAACGGTGAATTCTCGCTGGCCAACAAATCCTTGTATCAAAGGTAAAACAAATGGATGAACGCCGTATTCAATGAGCGGAGCCAATAAATGCCGATTCCAGAAAAACTAAACCCAGATCAGTTGGAGCAAGATGTGCACATATGAGCCTGTAGGGATAATACCAGCGGATCCACGAGACTATGTAGCGGTAAATGAGATTTCTTCGGATCTAGAACGTTGAATCTTCTCGTTAGATCATAATCATATGCAAAAAAGAAATTTCCAGATGCAAAACTGAGCTTCGTATAGCGAAGAAGCTTGGGAATAAGGTCCATCGTTTTATCAGACGATCCTGCCGCCGGCGGCTGTTCGTTACGTCGAGGCTCTGCCTCCGTAGATATTCCGAGTCCTTTTGGCTCCTCCATCCTTCCCTTGTTGATGGGTGATAACATGACATCACCGCTGACACAGGTGTGATCTCGGCTTGCACGCAGACCAGGTAAGAAAGCGGCATTGGAACCCAAGCGTTTTCTAGAGAGCCAGCTGGTTGCGGACAGCAGCCCCTTCGTGCCAACAACGTCTTCAGCGATGCCATTGTGGCTTACCGGTGGAGCATTTGGTTCATCGGTCGGGGAAGAGGACCTGCTCATTTCACTGATACTGGTATCAGTCTCCGACTCTGCGACCTCAGCAAGAGGAGTGTCGCCCAATATTTTCTCTGTGCGTAGCACACTCTCTCGGGCTTGTGTGATAGCCTGACTTGCATCTGCCTCGGACGAAAGAGGAATGATTGCAACATTCGTCACCGCATAGATTGGTTTGCCCAGGATCTGCGCAACCTGCTCGCGCTGAGTTATAGAGATAAGATAGGAAGACGACGCAACAGAAAGCAGGCCTGTATGTGAAGCCTTACAATTTAGCAAAATCATTCCAAGGTCTTGCCTGGTGAAGAGGCTTGAATCATATTTCAACCAGGGCTCAAAACCCGGTGCTGCCAGGACGGAAGCATACCAACAATGCCATGCGCTTCTAATCCTGAACCCCCTTTTGCCTGTTGTTCTAAGGCGGCAGGGGAGAGTAAAGAAATCTTGCGCGTCCTGTATTCAATCTGAACTGAAGAGTGTGTACTAGTATTATTGCGTTCATGCCAGGGCTGCAAAATGATGCCATCTACCGCGGCGAAGATCACCAGCTTTCTCACCAAGCCTGACATGCTGCATTCCGCTACTTCGATCCTATATACATATGGCGACAAATCCCAAGGACTTAATCGAAAAATGATATACTATAGAGTCGCCGGAGTCGGAGTCGATGTTCTCCCGAGATGACGTATGTAAAGTAGAGTAGCGGACCAATCGCGATACTTGGCGTCAATACGTAACTTTTTTGATTTGACTTTTTAATCTGGTCGAAGAAAAGAAATATTTTCTCTCCTTAATTTTCCTGCTTCCTAAAGATTACTGCTGCTAGTATTTAAAGAAGTAATCACTGTCGCACCCTTTATCCTCAGTTCCAGTAGTTTCCTACTTCAATCTGGCCCTAAGTTCTAACCCTCTAGCATCAATTTATCGACGATAAGGAATATGTGTTGTGGCGTCTAGAAAGAGATTCAAAACGAAAACCTAATTCCTTCCGACTGCAAAATGACTTTCCTACCCTTGTTATAGAAGCTGACACCGGCCAGAGCTAGGAAGACCTTAGAGGTAAGGCTCGTTTGTGGTTCGAGAAGTCCCACTGCGATGTTAGGATTGTTATATTTGTGAAGATAGTTGAAAATTCAAACTGTATCGAAATTGAAAAATAGAATCCCAAGGCACGGCGAATATTGGGACCTACGTTCAAGATATACCAATATCCCAAACCCCAGGATCGAATCCGTACAGTACCTCTTACGAGGTTGTTGGCGGCGAATTAAGACTTGAATTTAAAGATTTGATGCTTAGATAGTACAAAAAGAAATACTCAAAAGTTGATGAACAGTCTATCATACGCTTGGAAATGTACGAAAAATCGCGCAAAGAGAGATCTTAGAATATTCAGTTTTCCATCCGAGAAAACTTCTCAATTTGTTCATGGAAGCGACAAAGAAGAATGTGTATGGCTTTTTGCAATCTTGGCAGCAAAGCCTGACAAATTATCCATGCGCATTATTGTATCAGTAGCTCTGGGTTCATTATATGCAAATGCTGTATAACTTATGTATATCTTATTTTATACATAGCACTGTTCAACAAAAGCACTAGATTGTGTACACCTGAAAAATCAGACCGTATCATAGGATTTCTTTTCATCCTCATCTCATCAACCTCCTCTCTTTTCCGTCGTCTGCCATCTCATCATCCCCCATCTCTTTTCATCCTCCACTCTTTTCCGTCGTCTGCAGCCATCTCATCACATCTCATCTGTCATCTTAGCATCCATATCATCCTCTCTCTTTTCCGTCATCTGCCATCTCCATCCTCCATCTCTTTCCCGTCACCTTATCATCCTCCCCCCTTTCTTTTCCATCGTGTCTAAGATCGTAACCACTCATTCCTCGTTGAGTCGTTGCAGGGCACATAAGAGCAAGTTCTGATCCAAGTCACACCTGTCATACATTCCAATAACACCTCAACTCCATGTCCGAATTGATTAGAAAAGTTGACAGTAGTGGAGTTATGCCGCCCAAGAAACGCGCTCGAAAAGGCGGTGCATTTCTAGTTGACCCGGAATCAATTCACCCGGATGAACTATCAATACTAAACAACCTTGACATGATACTAGGACAGACGGACAAAGGAGAGCAGGCCGAGGCATTGGTCGTTCTGTCGCGGGTCTTACGCTTAGTTCGAGATTCTAGTCAGAACGAAAATGTTGGTACCATCGCAGCGACGAGTATTAGTAACGTACAGAAAGCTCTTGGGTACACCCAAGTCGAGTATGGTCCCGATGACAGAGCCTACCTTCTCGAGATGACCCCCTTTGGTAATGGCCAACTTTCAGACTGGGCAGGTAGGTTTATATTTTCTATTCGGTTTCATATTGCTAATGGGTGGAAGGTACTGCCATCGCGAAAATTCGGCAGTCCAAATATTTCAAAAGCTCGAACTCTGAAATGATGGCCCGAATCTCCATTGACATACTCTTTTGTGACCGCCTCAATCTCCTTCAGGATAGCAATGCAGAAGAACACCTGAACTGGGTCCCGGAGGTGTCGCTCTCCGAACACAAGCACTGTCATAGCCGGGAGGGCAGACTGGGTATTGGCGTACAATGTGAACTCTCCATCCGATTCAGCCTTGGTTGCATTGTAATGACCCTACTCTGATATTCAATGAGAAGGAAACTAATTAAAACATATAGAGAGGCAAAACGGGGAGGTGCTGCAAAAGCGGTACTACCACAGCTGATCGTCTACCTGGCTGCGATTCAAGACTCCAGAAAGAGAGCAGACAAGGTTAATTATTCTGTTTTTGGTGTCATGACAGACTCCAGTGAATTTATCTTCGTCTTGCTCGATGAATCCCGTAAACTGTTCGTCTCAAACACACTCAGCTGGTTAAATCAGGACACAACCATTGTGAAGTGGATAGACAAAATATTGGAAGACGCGATCAAATCTTCTCCCCCAGTCAAAGGCCATCAGATGGACTGTCAAACATACCAGACCGAGCTGAAGAATGGCTTTCGTTCGGACGTGAAGACGTTAGAAGCTCTTCAACCTTTAATTATGAAGGATTGATTCTTCATAGAGTGTTAGAGTCAGATGAAGAGAGCAGTGATGGCGGGATTGTAACACCGGTGACTAGGGATGAACCCTGGCCTCTGGGTGGGAGGCTCTTTCTGTCAAAGGACGATATATATTAATTGCTGTGTTATCGGTAGATCTATCCTATCAATGGGCCTTGAAGCATCATCAGCCTGATTCCAATGGATTTTGCAGTGATTAGTAGCTTTATCACGACAGCTACTCGAAAACCTCCAACAATTTATATGAAGAAGTACATGCTTAACGCTGTCTCAGCCCTGAGTCAACTTTAGGAATGCAATCGGGAAAAGGAGGCATCATCGCATTCCTCTGACTGCCATTTGTTTTCCGTTACCATTTCTTTGATAATAGCTTAGATTGCAGTAGATATCACCGTCGCAAAATTGCCGAGAATGAGAATACTCTTCGCGAATATGTTACATTATCTCCGAGTGATGTGTTTCTTTTCATAACTCATATCATCCCTGTATAGCTCTACAATCCACCATTATCCCACAAAAACGTCTGCTGCTAAGAGTCGGTGCTTTCCATCAAGGCTGGTATGTTGCGGTAATTCGAGAAAATGTGTCTGACCATCTTCCGTTGAAGCCGACATATCTAAGATGGCCGAACGCCGCTCTCATGGGCTACCGACAATAGCCATGAGGCGTAGTGAAACTGCTACTCGACAAGAATGCCGACATCGAGTAATCGATATGGCCGAACACCGCTCTCGTACGCCGCCTGAATTGGCTACTCTGCGGCTAGAGCAGTTGGGGGCTGGGGCGAGCTTATGGCAAGGACAATTATAGATTGATGACAGGATGTCCATTATGTATTAATAGCTACATTTGCGGAACATAAATACCTCCTCTCTCTGCTGCCAGCTGGGAGAGGATAGAACATCGATCCAGAACAAATCAACTTTCTGTCTTTGACTGCTCATATGAACCATTTTCCTTCTTCACCTATCCTTGACCTTAGCAGTCAATAATACTTCTTTCGGTTCTCGAATCTCAGCAGCCCATGAAAGCGGCGTCGGGCCATGTTATTCATCCTTAGGCGCCTCGACGCCGGCATTCTTGTCGAGCAGCAGGTTCACTATCGCCTCACGGCTGCTTGGCCAGAATCGCTTTTAGACTCGACTTCGGCATTCTTGTCGAGCAGAAGTTTCACTGCCGCCTCATGGCCATTCTCGGCAGCCCATGAGATCTCAGCGGTGTCTGGCCATATTTATCCCGAGACTCGATGTCTGCATTCTGTCGAGCAGCAGTTGAACTATCGCCTGGCTATTCCAGAAAGCCCATGAGAGCGGATTTCGGCCATCTCTATCCTTATTAGACTCGACGTCGGCATTTCTGTCGAGCAGCAGTTTTATGGCCATTCTTGGCAACCCTTGAGAGCGGTGCGGTGTTCGGCCATATCTATTATCCTTAGACTCGATGTCGGCATTCCTTTCGAGCAGCAGTTCCACTATCGCCTTAAGGCCATTCTTGGCAGCCCATGAGAGCGGTGTAACGCCATATTATATATATATAATTATCCTTACGATGTCGGCATTCCTGTCGAACAGCAGTTTCACAATCGCCTCATGGGGGTGCCCTTTCCAGGAATGCGTAGGTGAAGGAATTGATCTTCGTGTTGTGCGACACCACAAGTGTCATTAAGAATGGGATTGGGAAACTGGACGCGCGGGCAAGCCGCGCATGCCCTGGAACGTTGGTCTCGCATGCCGCTTTTGTTGCCACGTTAGGGCATGGTAGAGTATTAATTTCTACCTGAATAGGTTTAGTT